>JARQOD010002931.1:0-71070 GCA_033576555.1 Oophaga sylvatica
CCAGTTGTTGCTCGGAAGTGTCATTGGCACGGGTACTCACTCCTGCCCAGACTGGTTACAGCACGCCATCTGTTTCCTGTCAGTGTAAACGTCACTTAGCCTCCAATAAGTTGTCCTGTCGTGTTGCGGTCGGGTTAGCCGACTCTATGGTGCTTGGAGTTTAGGTGCTTCCTATGTGTGCTGCGGGATATGCAAATAAAGGCTGTTTCCGTTGTGACAATAGGACAATCACCCACTGTAGTACTGTGGGATTCGGTAACTGCGGCCGGCTCGCGGCCTGTCAACTTAAATTTCCATGGGTACCTTCTGCTACCCGTCCGGGTTCCAGTACCGTCAGCTGGTTCTCCGCAGTGCCTTTGGCCTAGGTGCCTCCATCTCGGTATCCGAGTTCCAGCAACGTCTGCTGGTCCTTGGTAGTGCTTTTGAGCACAGGTACCTCCTGCTTAGTAACCGTGTCCCAGTAACGTCAGCTGGTCCTCGGTTGTGCCATTGGCTCTTTTCCTTCTGCTGCCCCTCCGGGTTCCAGCACAGTCAGCTGGTCCTCGTTACTTTCGTTACTTGCATTGGCTCTTGTACCTTCTGCTACCCGTCCGGGTTCCAGTACCGTCAGCTGGTTCTCCGCAGTGCCTTTGGCCTAGGAGCCTCCATCTCGGTATCCGAGTTCCAGCAACGTCTGCTGGTCCTTGGTAGTGCTTTGGAGCACAGGTACCTCCTGCTTAGTAACCGTGTCCCAGTAACATCAGCTGGTCCTCGGTTGTGCCATTGGCTCTTTTCTTTCTGCTGCCCCTCCGGGTTCCAGCAAAGTCAGCTGGTCCTCGTTACTTGCATTGACTCTTGTACCTTCTGCTACATTTACAAATTGAAGATTTTTTCAATGCTTTTTTGGGTAATCACTCTGGATCTCCAACAATTAAGACGACGACCCTGATGACCACCCCGAAGAAGATGACGACCACAAGGACGACGAGCATCAAGCCAACCAGCCTAAACACCATCACAAAGAAGAAATAAAAGATTACCAACAGGACTAAGAAGGTTAAGACAAACTACAAGATACAGAACAAGAGACTTAAGAACAATAAGCAGAAGATCAAAAAGCAGAAGAACATGAAGTATAAGACCAAAATGAAGAGCAAAATATATGCTCTAAATTATAAGCAGAAGAAGACTAAGCAGTGTATGGGGGTGAGTCCGTTCCTCCTCGTGGTGCCCCTGGAAAATGCCTGCTGCTGCAGGCTAAACTGAACAAGGACAAATACTGTTGTAATTTAAATCTTTTGTGACAGCAAGAACGGAAGGATGAAAAATTCATACTTTGACAGATTACAAGTACAGGATTCTCTGTCACAAATAAGAATATGATGAAGAAGATGAAGTACAATATGAATAAGAATAATAGTTTAATAAGAAGAATATGAATAATGTTAACAAAAAGATGAATAGCAAGAAGTTTAAGAAGAAGATAAAGAAGGTGAAGATGAAGAATAATTTGATGAAAAAGATGATGCTGCTGAAGATTATGAAGGAGAAAGTGTGTCAAAAGTTAAAAAGGTGAAGAGCATGGAAGTTGTGAAATATACATATTTGCCAAAATAGAAAAAACGTTAACAACATTGTCAATTTCTTCGTCAATCCGAACATCTTTAAAAAAAAAAATATTTATGCTATTCCATTTGATTGGGTTAACCCCTCTCTGCCATCAGACGTACTATTCCGTCCATGTGACCCTGGACCTAATTCCCATGGACGGAATAGTACGTCATGGGCGATCAGCTGCGCTCCCGGAGGGAGCGCAGCTGATCGCCGCCGGGTGTCAGCTGATTATCACAGCTGACACCCGTGACTGTGTGTCAGGAGCGGTCACGGACCGCTCCCGGCACATTAACCCCTGGCACACCGCGATCAAACATGATCGCGGTGTACCCGGGGCACAGGGGAGGATCGCGCAGGCAGGGGGCTCCCTGCGCGCTCCCCTGAGACCCTCAGAGCAGCGCGATGTGTCGCGCTGTTCCGAGGGTCCGTCTCCCTCCAGGTCCCCGGATCCAAGATGGCGCCGGGGTCCTGCAGGGAGGCGGCTTCCTCAGTGCCTGCTGAGAGCAGGCGCTGGGGAAGCCTGCAGCGATGCCAGAGCGATCGCTGGTGTGACAGAGTGCTGTGCACACTGTCACACCAGCGATCTGATAAAATAATGTGATGTCCCACCCTGGGACAAAGTAAAAAAGTAAAAAAAGTAAAAATAAAAAGTGTAAAAAAAAATCATAAAAAAAAAAAAATATTCCCCAATAAATTCATTTTTTCCTGTAAATAAAAAAAACAAAACAATAAAAGTACACATATTTGGTATCGCCGCGTCCGTAACGACCCCCCCTATAAAACTGTCCCACTAGTTAACCCCTTTAGTGAACCCCTTAAAAAAAAAAAAAAAAACGAAGCAAAAAATCAATGCTTTATCATCATACCGCCGAACAAAAAGTGAAATAACACGCGATCAAAAAGACCGATATAAATAAACATGGTACCACTGAAAATGTCATCTTGTCCCGCAAAAAACGAGCTGTCACACAGCATCATGAGCGAAAAAATAAAAAAGTTATAGCTCGCAGAATAAAGCGATGCAAAAATAATGATTTTTTATATAAAATTGTTTTCATTCTATAAAAGCGCCAAAACCTAAAAAAATGATATAAATGAGGTATCGCCATAATCGTACTGACCCGAAGAATAAAACTGCTTTATCAATTTTACCACACGCGGAACGGTATAAACGCCTCCCCCAAAAGAAATTCATGAATTGCTGATTTTTGTTCATTCTAACCTCCCAAAAATCAAATAAAAACTGATCAAAAAATGTCACGTGCTCAAAAATGGTACAAATAAAAACGTCAACTCGTCCCGCAAAAAATAAGACCTCACATGACTCTGTGGGCCAAAATATGCAAAAATTATAGCTCTCAAAATGTGGTGATGCAAAAAACTATTTTTTGCAATAAAAAGCGTCTTTTAGCGTGACAGCTGCCAATCACAAAAACCCGCTATAAATAGTAAATCAAACCCCCTTTATCACCCCTTAGTTAGGGAAAAATAATAAAATTAAAAAAATGTATTTATTTCCATTTTCCCGTTAGGGTTAGGGTTGCGGCTAAAGTTAGGGTTAGGGTTGGCGCTAACGTTAGTATTAGGGTTAGGGTTGGCGCTAACGTTAGGATTAGGGTTGGGATTAGGGTTATGGGTGTGTTAGGGTTAGGTTTGTGGTTAGGGTTGGGACTAGGGTTATTGGTGTTTGGAGTTAGGGTTGGAGTTAGAATTGGGGGGTTTCTGCTGTTTAGGCACATCAGGGGCTCTCGAAATTTGACATGACGTCTGATCTCAATTCCAGCCAATTCTGCGTTGAAAAAGTCAAATGGTGCTCCTTCACTTCTGAGCTCTGCCATGCGCCCAAACAGTAGTTTACCCCACATATGGGGTATCAGCATACTCTGGACCCCAAGAGTTATTGTGCAATTTGGCCTATTTCTCCTGTTACCCTTGGGAAAATAAAAAACTGGGGGCGACAAAATCATTTTTGTAAAAAAAAAAATGATTTTTTTTGTTTTACGGCTGTATGTTATAAAACTTCTGTGAAGTACTTGGGGCTTCATAGCGCTCACCACACTTCTAGATAAGTTCCTTGTGGGGTCTATTTTCCAAAATGGGGTCACTTGTGGGGGGTTTCCACTGTTTAGGCGCATCAGGGGCTCTCCAAATGCGACATGACGCCCCCAGACCATTCCATCAAAGTCTGCAATCCAAAACGTCACTACTTCCCTTCCGAGCCCCGACGTGTGCCCATACAGTAGTTTTCTCCCACATATTGGGTATCAGCGTACTCAGGACAATTGGACAACAACTTTTGGGGTCCAATTTCTCCTGTTACCCTTGTGAAAATAAAATATTGGGGCGAAAAAATCATTTTTGTAAAAAAAAAAAGGATTTTTTATTTTTACGGCTGTACGTTATAAACTTCTGTGAAGCACTTCGGGGTTCAAAGTGCTCACCACACATCTAGATAAGTTCCTTGTGGGGTCTATTTTCCAAAATGGGGTCACTTGTGGGGGGTTTCCACTGTTTAGGCGCATCAGGGGTTCTCCAAATGCGACATGACGCCCCCAGACCATTCCATCAAAGTCTGCAATCCAAAACGTCACTACTTCCCTTCCGAGCCCCGACGTGCGCCCAATACAGTAGTTTACTCCCACATATTGGGTATCAGCGTACTCAGGACAAATTGACAACAACTTTTGGGGTCCAATTTCTCCTGTTACCCTTGTGAAAATAAAATATTGGGGGCGAAAAAAATCATTTTTGTAAAAAAAAAAAGGATTTTTTATTTTTACGGCTGTACGTTATAAACTTCTGTGAAGCACTTCGGGGTTCAAAGTGCTCACCACACATCTAGATAAGTTCCTTGTGGGGTCTATTTTCCAAAATGGGGTCACTTGTGGGGGTTTCCACTGTTTAGGCGCATCAGGGGCTCTCCAAATGCGACATGACTCCCCCAGACCATTCCATCAAAGTCTGCAATCCAAAACGTCACTACTTCCCTTCCGAGCCCCGACGTGCGCCCATACAGTAGTTTACTCCCACATATTGGGTATCAGCGTACTCAGGACAAATTGGACAACAACTTTTGGGGTCCAATTTCTCCTGTTACCCTTGTGAAAATAAAATATTGGGGGCGAAAAAATCATTTTTGTAAAAAAAAAAAAGGATTTTTTATTTTTACGGCTGTACGTTATAAACTTCTGTGAAGCACTTCGGGGTTCAAAGTGCTCACCACACATCTAGATAAGTTCCTTGTGGGGTCTTTTTCCAAAATGGGTCACTTGTGGGGGGTTTCCACTGTTTAGGCGCATCAGGGGTTCTCCAAATGCGACATGACGCCCCCAGACCATTCCATCAAAGTCTGCAATCCAAAACGTCACTACTTCCCTTCCGAGCCCCGACGTGCCCCATACAGTAGTTTACTCCCACATATTGGGTATCAGCGTACTCAGGACAAATTGGACAACAACTTTTGGGGTCCAATTTCTCCTGTTACCCTTGTGAAAATAAAATATTGGGGCGAAAAAATCATTTTTGTAAAAAAAAAAGGATTTTTTATTTTTACGGCTGTACGTTATAAACTTCTGTGAAGCACTTCGGGGTTCAAAGTGCTCACCACACATCTAGATAAGTTCCTTGTGGGGTCTATTTTCCAAAATGGGGTCACTTGTGGGGGGTTTCCACTGTTTAGGCGCATCAGGGCTCTCCAAATGCGACATGACTCCCCCAGACCATTCCATCAAAGTCTGCAATCCAAAACGTCACTACTTCCCTTCCGAGCCCGACGTGCGCCCATACAGTAGTTTACTCCCACATATTGGGTATCAGCGTACTCAGGACAAATTGGACAACAACTTTTGGGGTCCAATTTCTCCTGTTACCCTTGTGAAAATAAAATATTGGGGGCGAAAAAATCATTTTTGTAAAAAAAAAAAGGATTTTTTATTTTACGGCTGTACGTTATAAACTTCTGTGAAGCACTTCGGGGTTCAAAGTGCTCACCACACATCTAGATAAGTTCCTTGTGGGGTCTATTTTCCAAAATGGGGTCACTTGTGGGGGTTTCCACTGTTTAGGCGCATCAGGGGCTCTCCAAATGCGACATGACTCCCCCAGACCATTCCATCAAAGTCTGCAATCCAAAACGTCACTACTTCCCTTCCGAGCCCCGACGTGCGCCCATACAGTAGTTTACTCCCACATATTGGGTATCAGCATACTCAGGACAAATTGGACAACAACTTTTGGGGTCCAATTTCTCCTGTTACCCTTGTGAAAATAAAATATTGGGGGCTAAAAAATCATTTTTGTAAAAAAAAAAAAAATTTTTTATTTTACGGCTGTACGTTATAAACTTCTGTGAAGCACTTTGGGGTTCAAAGTGCTCACCACACATCTAGATAAGTTCCTTGAGGGGTCTAGTTTCCAAAATGGTGTCATTTGTGGGGGGTTTCCACTGTTTAGGCAGATCAGGAGCTCTCCAAACACGACATGGCATCCAGCCAATTCTGCGTTGAAAAAGTCAAACGGCGCTCCTTCCCTTCCAAACTCTGCCATGCACCCAAACAGTGGTTTACCCCCACATATGGGGTATCAGCGCACTCAGGACAAATTGCACAATAACTTTTGGAGTCTTGTTTCCCTTGGGAAAATAAAAATTGGGGTGAAAAGATCAATTTTGTGGAAAAAATATAATTTTTTAATTTTACGGCTCTACGTTATAAACTTGTGTGAAGCACTTGGGGGTTCAAATTGCTCACCAAAGATCTAGATAAGTTCCTTAGGGGTCTAGTTTCCCAAATGGGGTCACTTGTGGGGGGTTTCCACTGTTTAGGCACATCAGGGGCTCTCCAAATGCAACATGGCGTCCAATCTCAATTCCAGCCAATTTTGGTTGGAAAAAGTCAAATAGTGCTCCTTCCATTCCGAGCTCTGCCATGCTCCCAAACAGTGGTTCCCCCCACATATGGGGTATCAGCGTACTCAGGACAAATTGGACAACAAATTTTGTGGTCCAATTTCTCCTGTTACCTATGGGAAAATAAAAAATTAGTGACTAAGAGATAATTTTTGTGGGAAAAAAATAGGATTTTTTATTTTCATGCCCGGGCATTATAAACTTGTGTGAAGCACTTGGGGGTTCAAAGTGCTCACCAAAGATCTAGATAAGTTCCTTAGGGGGTCTAGCTTCCAAAATGGGGTCACTTGTGGGGGGTTTCCACTGTTTAGGCTCATCTGGGGCACTACAAACGGAACATGACCCCATTAACGTCTGCATTCCAAAACGTTACTGCTTCTTTTCCAAGCCCTGCCGTGCGCCCAAACAGTTTCCCCCCCACATATGGGGTATCAGCGTACTCAGGACAAATTGGACAACAAGTTTTGGGGTCCAATTTCCTTGGGAAAAATCAAAAATTTGGGACTAAAAAATCATTTTTGTGGAAAATTGTTTTGTTTTTTTTTCACACCCAGGCATTATAAACTTTTGTGAAACACTTTGGGGTTCAAAGTGCTCACAACAGATCTAGATAAGTTCCTTAGGGGTCTAGTTTCCAAAATGGTGTCACTTGTGGGGGGTTTCCACTGTTTAGGCGTATCAGGGGCTCTCCAAACACGACATGGCGTCCAATCTCAACTCCAGCCAATTTTAGTTTGAAAAAGTCAAACGGCGCTCCTTCCCTTACGAGCTCTGCCGTGTGCCCAAACAGTGGTTTTCCCCCACATATGGGGTATTGGCGTACTCAGGAGAAATTGCATAACAACCTTATCTGTCCATTTTCTCCTTTTACCCTTGTGAAAATAAAAAAAAGTTTGCAAAAGATCATTTTTGTGGCTAAAAAGTTAAATATTAATTTTTTCCATCCACGTTGCTTCAGCTCCTGTGAAGCACCTGAAGGGTTAATAAACTTCTTGAATGTAGTTTTGAGTACCTTGAGGGGTGCAGTTTTTATAATGGTGTCACTTTTGGGTATTTTCTGCCATATAGACCCGTCAAAGTGACTTCAAATGTGAGGTGGTCCCTAAAAAAATGGCTTTGTAAATTTTGTTGTAAAAATGAGAAATCACTGGTCAACTTTTAACCCTTCTAATTTCCTAACAAAGAAAAATTTTGGTTCCAAAATTGTGCTGATGTAAAGTAGACATGTGGGAAATGTTATTTCTTAACTATTTTGTGTGACATATTTCTCTGTTTTAAGGGAAAAAAAATTCAAAGTTTGAAAATTGCAAAATTTTTAAAATTTTCGCCATATTTGCGTTTTTTTCAAAAATAAACGCAAGGTATATCGAAGAAATTTTACCACTAACATGAAGTACAATATGTCACGAGAAAACAATCTCAGAATCGCGAAGATCCGTTGAAGCATTCCAGAGTTATAACCTCATAAAGAGACAGTGGTCAGAATTGTAAAAATTGGCCCGGTCATTAACGTGCAAACCACCCTTGGGGGTGAAGGGGTTAAACATCTATGCCTTTAATGTCTCCTCAACCTTCCCCAATACATTCTACATTACTCTTTGTTGTTTTCCTTCATGTACAATTAACCAACAAGGCAAGAATGGGGTTTTTTTTAATTCCGATATTTTGTTCCCATAGACTTACATTGGATTTCCGGTATCGGTATCGGGTATCGCCGATATTTTTTGGGTATCGGCGATACCATTCCGATTCCGATACTTTTGGATATCGGAAAGTATCGCTCAACTCTAGTGTCCAGTTCAACATGAAATATTTCGTGAAAGGTGGTCACTGGGTACATTTGCACATAGTTTTTGAAGGAACTTGGCAGAAACGTTGTTCTAAACATCTTAGAGAACTAACCACAGATCTTCTGTGGATTTAGGCTTGTATAAATCCTTCTGTCTCTTCATTTAATTCCAGACAGACTCAATGAGATCTTGACTTTGTGGAGGCCATATTGTATCATTGCTACCAGGAATATGTGTTCTTCGTTACACTGAAGAAAGTTATTAACGACATTTTCTGTATGTTTAGGGTCATGGTCCTACTGCAGAATAAATTTAGGGGAATACAGATGCCCCTGTACATTTTTCTCATTCCCTTGTTCTATAAACTTAAAAAGCTAAGTTGCTAGGTAGGTACACATCAAGAAAGGAACATGTAGCAACTATTAATGGGCAAACCTCATTATTAGTGTTGAGCGATACGATAATGCAAATATCGGCTATCGGCCGATATTAGCTCTATCGGCCTTTCGATAATTCGTTTCGATATTTTCGTCTTATCGAATACCGGAATCGGATTTGTCACTGTCACTGTGAGTGTCCGTCGGTCGGGTCTGTCAGGAGTCAGCGGCACTTACCTGGCAGAAGATCTCCGGCGGTCACGTCCTGGACTGCTTGATGGCCGCCATTATCTTCTCCCTGGCGGTCACATGCAGTTTTTCGCGATAACTGCAGTGACTGCAGGGTAATCCCGGCCGTAAAGCAGTCAGTCCGATGACGTCACCGCCGGGGAAGCAGGTAATCAGCTGTGCTGCGCCGGGATGACAGGCTTTGCCTGTCATTCTGATGTAGCAGAGCTGGATCGTCGTGGGACACTCGTTACTATGGACTGCGTCGGTCAGGTGGTATACTTTTTTTTTTTTTTTTCATTTTTTTACAGGAGATCGATGGCGTCGCAGCAGGATGAGACAGTAATAAAAGAAATGAAAACTGTGTTTTTTTATTTTTTATTAAATTAAAAAAATTTTTTTGGAACATTCACCCGTCCGGGTACATAAACAATTTAACTATTTATTTACATACAGGGACCCTGTCCGGGTTATTTAGACTTCTTTGGCAGGGGTGTTACAGGTACCACCTGGTACTCTTCTGGTGCTTGCCAAACATCCGAGGCACCAAGGACCACCAGGACCTGATGACGTCGTGTGGCCTGTACAGTTACGTCGTGACCCGCTATCTGGGTCTGTGTGGCCACCTCTTTCATCTCTCTCCGGGTCTGGAGCCCTATGTCACGGACTGTACGAACCCCAGGGGGCCTAACAGGCGCCGGGTACGGGCCAGCTATACTTATCATGTCCATAGCTGGGGCTGCTGAGGAGACCACTGAGGGAGGCTGGGGAGATTTACGGCGTGGGTGGGCACTTTTGCAGAGGCCTGGATGTGGGAGGCTGAAGGCTTCGAGGGTCTCACAGGTTCCTGACACACTGGGGAGTAGGGGTCGCACCTGGTAACATTTAGGGCGTACCATCCATTGTAACCCCAGTGTCGGGTGTAAGTCACCAAGTCTCCTGGCAACAGGTCCCTCCCCGGGTGTCCTTCTGGGAGGTGAGCCTCCACGTCCTGCCGGGTCACAAAGACTTCTAAATAAAGTCCAGGCTCCTTGATGAAGCCCCACCCACCTTTCAATTTAAAGCTCCGTACTGCACCCTTACGCCGCGGCTCACTCAGGGTTCCTTTATCCTTTCTCATCCGGTCCTTATCTGCCCGGTCCTTCTCCAGGTGACGTTGGCAAAGTTTTAGGGTTTCTCGCTGCTCCCTTTGTCGCTCTGCTTCCCGCTCCCAACGTCTCCACTCTTCCTCCTGACGCCGATTGTAATTCTCCTCCACCAGTTGCTCCATGTCTCCACCACTCCACTGCAGCTTACAGTGTCCGGTTTGCGGCAGCTCTCCTGTCGCCCCCCAGTCCTGGCGGCGCTCCCCTGCGGAGGAAGCAGACGGCTCTAAATCAGATGACAGTCGGGGCTCCGGTACAGGCAGGTAGTGCTCTGGTGCCTGCGCGGCCTCCTCCATGAGGACGGGTGTCGCTTCTTCTGTCTCAGCGACCGGGGCAGACAGCGGGATCTGGGGTGCTGCTGACGGTGCTGCGGTTTTTGCAGGAACGGGTGCCTCCACTGCGACAACGTCAACCGGATCACATTGCAAGGGCTCCTCTACTATAACGGGTGCCTCACCTTCCGGTACAGACACTTCAGGTAAGAGGGATTGGCGCCGCTCCAAGTTTAGTTTTAGGGCACGCCAGCTCGCTTCCATCCTGGCGACCTCCTCCCGGTGCCGGGCCAGGCCTCTCAGGGTATCCTCCGCTTCTTGCAGCGTAGGAGGGTTTACAGGCCGGGTGCCCAACGGTGATTCCGTGGCGATCGGGTCGCTTCCGTGGGGGGAGAGCTCTGACTGCTCCATCCCTTCCCACTTCTGCTCGTCGTGTCCATTAGCCATCTCTGCCAAGTCACATGTGTCATATCTGGAGAGGGCCCCTCTTTTGTAGGGAGGCGGGACCTCCTCACACTGAGGAGGATGAGGAGGCGGAACTCCAGAGCTGTGGGGCACGATGTTACATTGCAGTACCATTTACAGTGGGCGGCCATCGTTTTCACGCCACTGAGTGAGTGACACCCACGAAGAGCACGCCCTTCTTCTTCACCAGTGCCTCGTCGTGACGCAGATATGGCGGAAAAATGGCAAATACATTCTCTGATGATTTTAGCAATTCTCAAGCACAAAACCAGTGCAATTCAGGCACACAGGACTCGCTTATAGCGAGCTACAGAATCCTGTTCGTGACGCCCAAGTTGAGTCGCACAGAGCCAGAGGTTTTCGGGGTACTCGGCACCGAGCCCGTCGACTTCTATGGGGTATGTCACGTCTTTACCCGGCAATTGAATTAGAGTCGATTTTACTATGTAGAAGTGTATAAACTATAAATATATGTATATATATATGTCACAATGACATGTATATATATATATGTATTCTATGTGTGTATATTTTGTGTTTACAACGAAAGAAAGGGTTTTTTTTGTTGCGATATTTTGTTCCCATAGACTTACATGGGACTTCCGGTATCGAAATCGGATATCGACGATATTTAGTGCTATCGGCGATACAATTTCGATACGATATTTTTAGATATCGAGCAATATCGCTCAACACTACTCATTATGTTTGAGTCCGGCCGGTTCGCCCGAACATTTAAAAAAAATTTTGGTTTGGGTACAGGAACAGTACCTGAACCCGGACCCCAATCAGATGAATGGGGGGCCCAAATATCTGTTGATGGACATGCAGTCATCTGCATGACAGCATGGCAAACACTGCCTTTGATTGGCGGTAAGATCATTACCGCTGGTCAGAGAGCTGCGGTTCCCATGCTGTCAGGTGAAAGCGTGAGTCACCAGATGTGACCGGTGGTAAAAAGTTTACTGCCTGCCACAGAGGCATCAGCTGATGTGATTTCTACTCCCATCAGCTTATGCCTGCTGTTGCTGATAACAGTGAGAGTTGGCATCGCTGATGGAGTATTCATCAGCCGGCACCTGCACTAAAATAATTTTTTTTTTAAATGACCTAGGGTCTGTTCTATTTTTGATAACCAGCATGGCAAAACTGATAGCTGCAGGCTGCAACCCGTTAGCAAGAATAGAGGGGTCCCCATCCCGTTTTAAATTATTTAAATAATTTTAAAAAAGGCCTGAGGGCCCCTCATTTTTGGAAAACAGCCAAGCTAAAGCAAACAGATTGGAGCTGGCATTCTCAGGCTGGTAAGGGCCATAGATATTGACATCTCCAGCCTAAAAATAGCAGCCCTCATCTGCGACAGAAAAGGCGCATCTTTCAGATGCGCCTAATCTGGCTCTTTGCCCAGCTCTTCCTACTTGCCCTATGGAAGTGGCAATGGGGTAATATTTGTGGAGTGGATGTCACTTTTGTATTGTCAGATGACATCAAGCCCAGATGCGACAATTCTCGCATTTAGCCTCATTCTTCCCACTTGCCGTTGTGCGATGGCCAGTGGGGTAATAGCTGTGGGGTTAATGTCAGACATTTTATGGTTATTAAGGTTACTGCCAATCACAAGCAGAGCTTCTCAAGCTCTCCAAACTATCCAGATTGTCGTGAGACACGGTCATTAAGGGATTATTTGAGGTAATATAGGTATAACTTTCTTTTCAAATTTCATTTTAGTGACTAAATGAGTAAAATAGGATTGGGAAGTTTTTATTTCAAATAAAGGACTGTTTTTTTCAATTAATGGACTTTCTCTCTGTCTGTGTCATATTAAATTTGACTATGGGGTTTGTAATGGGGGTGTCTGATTAACGTCTCTCCATTACTAACCCTTGGGCTTGATGTCAGCGACCCTAAAACAGCTGACATCAACCCCAAAACTATTAACCCATTTGCTACTGCACTAGGACAAGTGGAAAGCAGGGCAAAGCACCAGAACTGGTGCAAATAGTCGATGTGCCTTTTCTGGGGTGACTGCGAGCTGCTATTTTTAGACTGAGGAAGACCAATATTCATGGCTCATTCCCAGTCTAAGAATTCCATACCCCAGCTGTACACTTTAGCTTGGCTGGTTATCAAAAATGGGGGTGACCCTACAGCGTTTTTTTTAATTACTCATTTAAGCCTTTCAAAATGCTTTGTTCGGTATGTCGAACCCAAACAATAACATGGACTTCCTGGAGAAGTTCATGCTCAGGGTTAGTACATGGCACTAAGTATTTGCGGCCCCTGACATTTACCATTCTAGTACTCCCATCCCTAAATAATAAACGTTGTGAAGACATATTGGCTTCTTCAGGTGTATCAGATACGTTGGTTTGGCTTTGAAACAAGTAGTGTTTCTCATTTGATTTCATACCAATAAACATATCTGCATCTATCTATAGTCAGTTTAGTCTGGAATGTCATCGTGGGACAACTACATCGGCTTTCTCCCAGCTACAGAACCTATCAACAGATCTTTTGTATTTGATGCCTGATGAAGAGGCCTAAATAGTCTCAAAAGCAACATCACTTATGATTCTTTTGAATGGATAAGTAAAAAAAAATCTACAAGATTATAATTTTGTTTCTCTTGCTGAGAGTAATCATCACTCAGTAGGTGTAATAGCGCTATAGGGAAATTTAACACTTACTACCCCCAGAAATTACTACTGATCTGTGAAGGTCCCTGCAGCAGGATAGGTTTGTGATCAGCTTTTTGTCTGGTGATCCTTGTAGCACAAAATGGCTGTTCAAAACCTTTACTATAGTTAAAATCTATACAAAATATAATGCAATAATAAAGAAAGATAAAATGAGAATGTAAAACTACAGAAACATAATCTCTCCAAAATGGAAAAGCTTTAAGAAGATGTATATAACACATTCTTCGCACATTTTTCCCTTATGAACAATTAGTTATGTTCTGCTATAGTTATTAAATTGTGGATTTAAATAATAGAAATCTGACATGTCTGAAGCAAATGGCTTATGCTGGAGACAGTCTTGTAATTAATGTTACTCCACGGTCAGCCTGAATCCTCATTTAACTTATTAGCTGGGGTGTTGGAAGGAAAATACCAATGATTCCATGATTCTTGGGTTAATAAAGCATTTGCTAAGGGATAAAATGGGTCTAAAATAGTAAATGTGATTTTGATTCTTTTTAATATAGTCATAGGGTACAGTATAACAGGTTACATTTAGATGATTTTGTGGATGGAAAATATGGAAAATTAGCTTCAGATACAAAAATATTTTGTTAAATAATATATTTTATAGTTTAAAACATATTGAAGTATTTACATTCTTAATAATGTGTCATAAATTGATATCTGCTCCTCTGGTTTCTATTGAAGAAATATGCACCCTAGAGTTAGGGGTCCCATAATAATGCTATGACAGTGTTGGTGGAGGTTAGCAAAGTCATCAGAAACTTTTAATTAATTAACCAAGCAGGTTAATTAATTTTATCTTTTGATATATCAGACTTGTACAGATGTGCTGATACCAAACAAATGTGTCCTTTTATTTATTTATTTTTAATGAGATAAAAGGAAGGGTTGCACTGTGTAAACTCATTTTTATATATATTTTTTTTATTTTAAAACCTTTTTCATTTCACTTTAATTAATAGACCCCTTAGTTTGATCACTATTACTACACAGAACAAAAATATAAATGCCATACTTTTGTTTTTGATCCAATTTTTCATGAGATAAACTCAAAGATCTAAGACTTTTTCAATGTACACAAAAGGCCTTTTTCGCTCAAATATTGTTCACAACTTTGTCTAAATCTGTGTTAGTGAGCACTTCTCCTTTGCTGAGATAATCCATCCACCTAAAGCCCCCGTATCACACAGCGATCTTGCTAGCGAGATCGCTGCTGAGTCATTGTTTTGTGACGCAACAGCGATCTCCCCTGCGATATTGCTGTGTGTGACATTCAGCGATGATCAGCCCCCTGCTGGGTATCGCTGATCGTCGCTGAATGTCCTGGACATTTTTTTGATCGCTGGTCTCCCGCTGGCCAGCACGCATCGCTGCGTGTGACAGGCGGGAGACCAGCGATCCGCTGGTAACCAAGGTACAGAGCGGGTTTCCAGGTGCGGGGCTGTGCCTGGAAACCCAATGTGTACCTTGGATACCAGCGCCCTGATGCAGGGAGCTGGTAACCAAGGTACACAGCGGGTTTCCAGGCACCGCATCAGGGCGCTGGTATCCAACGTACACTGCGGGTAATTAAGCGACGTTACCCGCAGTGTCGCTGTGCTGATCGCTGCCTGTTTGGCAGCTCAGCAGCGATCATGTAGTGACACACCAGCGATCCTGATCGTTGTCGGGATCGCTGGTGTATCGCTATGTGAGACGGGGGCTTAACAGGTATGTTAAATCAAGATGCTGATTAGACGGCATTAAGATTGCTCAGGTGTGCCTTAGGCTGGCCACAATAAAAGGCTGCTCTAACATGTGCAATTTTATCACAGAGCACAATGCCACAGATGCCGCAAGTTTTGAGGGAGCGTGCAATTGGCATGCTGATCCAGGAATTTCACCAGAGCTGTTGCCCATGAATTGAATGTTCATTTCTCTGCCATAAACAGTCTCCAAAAGCATTTCAGAATTTGGCAGTACATCTAACTGGCCTCACAACAGCAAACCACATGTAACCAAACCAGCCGAGGACCTAAACATCTAGCATCTTCACCTCCAAGATCATCTGAGACCAGCCACCCAGACAGCTGCTGCAACAATTAGATTGCATAACCAAAGAATTTCTGAGCAAACTGTCAGAAACTGTCTCAGGAAAGCTCATCTGCATGCTCGTTGTCCTCATTGGGGTCTCCACTTGACTGCAGTTGATCTTCGTAACCTACTTGAATGCTCAAATTCAACACATTGTATGGCATCTGGCACGTTAGAGAGATGTTCTCTTCACAAATGAATTCTGATTTTCACTGTACAGGCAGATGGCAGACTGTGTGTATGGTGTTGTGTGGGGGAGCTGTTTTCTTATGGCAACTGTCACGGGGCAGTAATGGGAATGCAGGGGACGAGGAACCTGGGCCCTGAACTGCCCCTAAGGCTAAGGGAGGCGCTGTCTTTCCTTAACTTGGGGTACACTTAGAGGAAATGAGGCCCAAGTCACAGACCTGTCTCTGTCTCCTGTTTAGCCCTGAGCTAAACCCACCAACACCCTTCCCCAACCCCCTCCCCAGGAGGTGAGACAGGGAATAATGTGACACTAAGGGGTTAAATCAACTAAACAATGAAACTTAGCTTTCTCTGCTGTAATGCTCTGCACAGCAGAATAAGGCACCAGGTGAGGGAAGCAACTGAAGTACAACTGCTCTCAGCAGCACCTGGCTCCAGCTTGGTTGGTTTCCAAAGGAGGCAATATCACCAACAGCCAGCCGACACCTAAGATGACCCTCCAAAGGATGAAGGGAGTGGTCACAGCCTTCTCCTGAACAGTCACAAACAATGCAATTACACCAGCGGCCACCAGGGGAAAAGACTGACATCAACCCCTGGTGGCATGACAGGAAACAGGTTTTAGTATGCAGAGAGAGATCTGCCGCAGATCCAAATGTGATCGTGACAGTACCCCCCCTTTAATAAGGGGCCACTGGACCCTCAACACCGCACCTCATATACTACTACGGTGAGGACGCCTCGATCCACCAGGTTCACCCCAGCAGTCACCTGACTCTCAGGTTTATGGCAAACGCAGACTGATGGAAGTGGCAATAACGTATGCTCCGGAGGTACCACAAATCTCCAGAGCGCCGACCTGAGGAACGAGTTATGTACGGGCATAACTGGGGTAACTCCAGCTTGTAGGTCCCCGGGCCGAGAATGGCCAAACCCCAATACAGCCCGATCACCCATAACTCCAGATTCGAGCAGCACACTTCCACCGGATGTTTTTGGTGGACACCCATATATACTCGTTCACACACAGGTTAGACCTGAACCTTTCATTGCCACACGCGTTTGCCACAAGATGGTGAACTCTTTGAGGAACTGACAACAGAGGCATCCCCCTGTGTCATCACACTCACACAATTCTCAGAGGAAACCACCACCCTCCCCTGACCCCTCATCCCAAGAGGACTCCGACTCACAAGGTTGGCTAGTGGTGAGGGTTGGGACTTGCCCCTACTCCTTGGCAGCACCTCTGCTGCCCCCACTGGAGAAGAAGGGGAAGGTTGCAGAAAGACAGCAGAGACAGTAGCCCCCGGGCAGCAGTCGTCACACGACTGACCCCAGTGACTACTTCCCTGGAACGCCAATCTATGACCGAGTTGTGTTTTGTCAACCAAGGGAAGTCTAAAACGATGGGTATTGGCATACCCTCCAAGACGTAGTATGACAGTGACTCTTCATGATGAGTCCCTATACACAGGCTATATCATGCACGACCTGGGTCACACTCCCCTGGCTGAGTGGGACAGAGTCAATGGTCCGGACGCCTAGAGGTTTTGCTAGCATCCTACAAATCAGGCCATGGGTCTGGACAAAGTGAGCATCCACCAAATTGACTCCTGCCACTGTCCACAAGCACCGGTATTTCCCTTAGATACCCCACAATCACCACTCTTGCAGACAGGGTACACTGAGGGTAAGAAATGGAGGAAACATACACTCCCTGGTCGTCTCCCTCCACACAACCAGGGCATGTGGCTTCTTAGATGGTACAAAGGTTTTGGCGCGAGCTGGGCAGACCCAATAAAATGACCAGTCTGCCCAAAAAAACATGCCCCCACGCCACGTGAACCGCAGCAACCCCGTTTGTGAACCAATTGCTCCACCTGCATAGGTTTGTCTGAATGCTCAACGTGTCCTCCTCCCTAACCAGGACAACAGGGGGTAGTTTTGGTGTATGCCTCTCCCTGAGGTCTATCCACCCGGATGGCAAGGGACATGGCAGCCTCCAATGACCTGGGGCAGAGTACTGCACCAGAGTATCCTGCAACCTTGGGGACAGACTCTGCACAAAATGACTCCTAAGGGCAGGATCATTCCACTGAGTGTTCAGTGGCCCATCTTCTGAACTCTGAGTAGTACTCCTCAGCTGGCCGGTCCCCATGCTTGATCTTACGGAGACAGGATTCGCCAGAGAGACGCCATCAGGATCTCCATACACCAGCGCCAGAGCCGCAAAAAACCCGTCCACCGACCGTAAAGATGGTGAATCGGCAAGCAGGGAGAAGGCCCAGGATTGGGATTACCCCTAAGAAGGGAGACAATAATCCCACACGCTGTTCCTCACTCCCTGATGAATGGGGCGGAGCCTAAAATACAATTTACAGGCCTCCTGAAAAAAACAGAAATTTATCTCTCCCTCCAGAAAACCTGTCAGGGAGAGATATCTTAGGTTCTGGTTGAACCTGCATCTGAGCCGAGGCCCAGAACACCACCAACTGCTGTAACTGCTGGACCACCTTAGCCCGCAGCATCTTAAACTCATCTGAGAGGGACTGAAGCAGTTGGGCAAAGGTCTGCATTTGGGCCATGGCTCACAGAGAGAAAAAAAAAAGTGTTGGTTGGTGATAATGTCACGGGCAGTAATGGTAATGCAGGGGCGAGGAACCTGGGCCCCTGAACTGCCCCTAAGCTAAGGGAGGCCCTGTCTTTCCTTAACTTGGGGTACACTTAGAGGTAGTGAGGCCCAAGTCACCGACCTGTCCTTGTCTCCTGTTTAGCCCTGAGGTAAACCCACCAACCCCCTCCCCAGGAGGTGAGACAGGGAATAATGTGAATAACACCAAAACAACAAAAGGAAGGAAAGACAGACACTAAGGGGTTAAATCAACTAAACAATGAAACTTAGCTTTCTCTGCTGTAATGCTCCGCACAGCAGAGTAAGGCACCAGATGAGGGAAGCAACTGAAGTACAACTGCTGTCAGCAGCACCTGGCTCCAGCTTGGTTGGTTTCCACAGGAAGCAATATCACCAACAGCCAGCCGACACCTAAGGCTACTTTCACACATCTGTTTTTTGCCGTCAGGTGCATCCGGCATTTTTTTGTAAAACGGGATCCAGTAAAATCTAATGCCGGGTGCGTTTTTTTCAATTGACTTCTATTAGCGCCGTATCGGGCCACATGGCCTTGCGGTTGTCCGGTTTTGCCAGATCTGGCTAATTGTCTCATTCCGGCGTCTTCAAAAGCGGCTACAGTAACGTTTTTTGTCTCCGGCAACAGTAACGTTTTTTGTCACAATGAAATTCTATGAGCGCTGCAATCTGGTGGCCGGATCTGTTTTTTTTCGTCTGACATGCTCAGCCCACAGCAAACATATATAAACCATGCCAGTGGGACCCTCAGCCATAACCATGCAGCCGTCCAAGAAGTTAGGACCAAGCCTCAGGAGAAGGCAGCAGCCTGTATCCCAGCAGCAGCAGGAGAGTATGACAGCAGCAGACACCAGACGGTAATATACACACCCATTCCAAAAAAATGTTAACATGTACAACCAATTGTTGTGTTTCAGCCAGACCATGCAATATCATATATTCATTGCATGTTTTTCTCTTTATTCCGCAGCAGAGACCGCCCTACAGCAGCAGCAGAACAAATGGAGTCCGGGCGCCAGCAGCAGCAGCAGGAGAGTACGGCAGCAGCAGACGCCAGACGGTAAATTCACACACCCCATTCCAAAAAAAATGTTAACATGTATAACCAATTTTTGTGTTTCAGCCAGGCCATCCAATATCAATATATTCATTGCATTTTTTTCTCTTTATTCCACAGCAGAGTCCGCCCTACAGCAGCAGCAGAACAAATGGAGTCCGGGTGGCAGCAGCAGCAGGACAGCATGTCTTCTTCTTCTGGAGCCCTCCCTCGCATCGTCAGCGTTTACAGGTAAAAAAGGTTTTTTTTTGTAGGTATTCACAATCCATCTCTGATATGTGATATATCTATTAATTGCCTTTTTTTATAACAGAATCTGAAGCTGAAGAGGTGCCCAAAGAAGAACAAAGGGGTGGAGAGATACCGGAGTGGGCTCGCAATTTGAAAGTTTCCTGCATCCATTGCAGAAACACAACATCACACTACACACAACACATAGAAAACAATTTAGTACAGACATCACACTGCACACAACACATATGCCTACATCCAAGCACATAATTTTTTTTGTTTTTATAGTCTTCTGGATCTGGTGCTCCATCAAGAGGTCCTCGCAGTGCCACCCAGGTCATCGGCGTGAGCGACATGGCGGTTTCCATCGTGTAAGTAACAGTTTTGTTTTTTTATGTTTTTTTTTTTTTAACATTTTTTTCTATATTTTTTCCCCTCTTTTTAAAACTTTTCTTGGTAGTTTTGAGGCTAATGTTTTTTTTTCTCTTTTTCTTTAACAGGCTTCACAGCGTGCTACCGACTCTGACGGTGAAGAGGGGGGATCAATGTTGACCTCTTCATCGATCTGATCCGAGAGAGGGAGCCGCTGTGGAACATGGGGGACCGCCGCCATGCTGATATCATTGTGACCCGTCGGTTCTGGGAGGAAATCTGTTCACAACTCGTGGACCACTGGGAGGACCTCGATTCTCGGCCCAGATTCAAGAGCGTAAGTTGTTGTGAATACTCTGGAGGCGACTTCTGAGCTGGGCTTCCTCCGGTGGTTGCTGAGGGTAATGAACTAATTGCTGAATGGCCTTCAGCTGGCTCTGAATGGTCTGATATAAGTGACCTGAACTCCCTTCAGCCTTGCTGGTAATCAATGTTCTTCCACATCTTGCTTGGAGCTCAGCTTGCATTCCTGCTCTCATTCAGATAAGTGATTTGCTGTTTTTTTCCTCTGATTGGATTTTCCTTGTTGGTTGCTGCTTAGCAGTAGACTTCAGCCTGGTCCCCTTTTGGGGCCTGGCGCTCCAATTGTGCTCAGTTTTGTTTGCACTTTTGCTCTGTTCCTATGTCACTTTTGTTTTCTGAATTGCGTGTGTTACACCAGAGATCTGATTTAGGTGGTAGAGATCGTGTGATCTCAGGTTTTTTGTTAATCAGAAGTGTTGGTATTTTTGTCAGGGTTTTTTTGGGTTGCAGTAAGAATTCTTTCCTATACTTTTCTATTTAGACAGATTGGGCCCCAGCATTTGCTCATTCTATTTTCAGTCTGTGTTCGTATTTTCTTCTGGTCTAATCGCCATTACATGTTTGGGGGCTTCCTATTTCTTTGGGGATTCTGCTACGGGCAAATAGCATTCATCTTTCTGCCTTTAGGTGTAGCTATCTTCCGGCTGTGACGAGGCGTCTAGGATCACCGTAGGTACGCTCCACGGCTACTCCTAGTGTTGTGGTTAGTTTAGGGTCCTGCAATCCAATAGTTTCCAGCCTCTCTGGTGTATTGCTTCTTTGGCTATTTTTTGCAATTTCTCCTCAGCTACCGTAACATAACAGTAAGTATACACAGTTCAGGTTGCTGGATGTACAGCAGTGTTTCCCAAACTCCAGTCCTCGTGGCGCCCACGGGTCATGTGTTCAGGACTTCCTTTGTATTGCGCGGATGGTGGAAGCATCATCAAGGTATCATGAAGTCTCTCACCTGTGCAACACTATGGAAATCCTGAAAACATGACCGTGGGGCCGTGAGGACTGCAGTTTGGGAAACACTGATGTTGTAGACTAACCAATTTGTGCTTTCTCGTTTCAGGGGAGAGAATTGTGAAGCGGTAGCGGACTGTGAGGGATCGCTTCAAGAAGGAGTTCTACAAAAGATGTGGGCCCCGAGTGGATCTGGAGACGCAGGAGCAAGTACAAGTACGCAAGAGCCCTGTCGTTCCTCCGGGCAACAATGGTCACCAGAAGGTAAATATTACACACCCCATGTAAAAAAAAAAATTAATAACATGTCTAACTAATGTTTTTGTTTCAGCCTGGGCCATGCAATATCACTATATTATTTGTATTTTTTTCTATTTATTCCACAGCATGGAGCCTGCACAGTTGGACCCTACTGGGGCGATCCCTCAGAAGTCCACCACCGAGGACAATTCGACTGCCCTGGCCCATCTGCACCTTCCCAGCCTTCCCTCACATGTGAGCCCTCTGTCCCATCCACCAAAGCTGGAGAATCGTGGCCGCCTGCATTGCATGAGTCTGCTGGTGAGGAGATAGCTTTTCCTTTACCCCACTGTTATGTTATGGTAGCTGAGGAGGCAGGAGCAAAAAACCGCATAGGCAACCTAACACCAGAGAGGTTGGAAACTAATAGGTTGCAGACCCCTAAACTAACCGCACAACTAGAAGCAGCCGTGGAGCGTAGCTACGGTGGTCCTAGACGCCTCGGCACAGCCGGAGAGATAGCTATTCCTGAAGATGGAAGAGGAAAGCTAACTGCCCCGGAGTAGACCCCAAAGAGTAGGAAGCCCCCAAACATATAATGGCGGTTAGACAAGATGAAAATACGAACACAGACAGAAAATAGATTGAGCAAACGCTGGGGCCCAAAACTGTCTGGATAAACAGCACAGGAGAGAATAATTTCTGCAACCCAGAAAAACCCTAGGAAAAACTCCAACACTTCTGAATCCAAAAACACTGAGACGACACGGTCTCGACCACCTATATCAGATCTCTGGTGTGGACACGTAGCTACCCAGCAAAAATATCACAAGAACTGAGCAAATGAACAAATACAGAAACCGAACGAGACCAGCCAAAGCCCCCATAGGGGACCAGGCTGAAGACAAAAAGCAATGCAGCAAAAGCAAGGAATTCAAACCACAGTAAAAAAAAAAACTGAAAGAGACTTATCTGAACGCAAGCAGGAGACAGCAGGAAAGCAAGCTGAATTCCAAACTAAACCAGGAAGCACAATTAATCACTGGCGAGGATCATGGGAGATCAGCTCACTTATATCAGGCCAGTCAGTACCACTTGACACCCACTCGTTATCTGCGGGTGTAGGTGTTGTGAATATGCTGGATGTGGCTTCTGAGCTGGGGCTCCCTCCGGTGGTTGCTCAGGGTAATGAACTGATTACTGAATGGCCTTCAGCTGGCGCTGAATGGTTGGATTTGGCAACCCTTTTTCGAAAGGGTCTGTCAGAAAAAGTAAAGGATGTTATGGTGGGGTTCCCTGTTCCCTCTGGTCTCAATGATTCTATGTCTTTGGCTATTCAAATTGACAGACGTTTGCGTGAGCGCAGAGGTATGCGTGAGATAGTGTTGCCTTGTGAGCCAGCTCCTGAGCCCATGCATGTGATGGAGTGACTTCTGGGGCTCAGTGTCATGAGTTTTGAAAGCGCAATGGGTTATGTTTCTACTGTGGTGACGCCTCTTATGCTTTTTCCGTCTGCCCCAAGCGGGGAAGTTGTTTTTGCGTGCTCGGATGTCTTGGGTAGTGTTCAGACTAAATTTCTATTACTGTTACCCTGATTTGCTCCCTGTCCACATTTTCGGCTCAAACTTTTGTTGATTCAGGAGCAGCTATTAACCTGATGGATTTTGACTTTGCCAAATGTTGTGGGTTTCCCATGATACCCCTGCGGAAGTCTATTCCCCTACTGGGCATTGATTCTACCTCTTTGGCGGAGAATAAACCCCAGTTTTCTACTCAGGTGATAATGAGGGTTGAACCAGATCATCAGGAGAGTTGCAAATTTCTGGTGTTGCATAATCTGCATGACATTATTGTACTAGGTTTCCCTTGGTTACAGACTCAAATCCTGTTTTGGATTGGAAATCTGTGTCTGTAACCAGTTGGGGCTGCCAATGTGTTAATACTGACACTCCTGTTTTTTCTGCCTCTCCCCAGTCTCATGATGTCCCTGACTTTTTGACTGATTTTTCTGATGTGTTTTAGTGAAAGTAAATCTGCATCTTTGCCCCCTCACAGGAGCTATGATTGCGCTATTGAGTGGTAAATTTCCTAAAGGTCGCCTTTTTAATTTATCTGTACCTGAACACGATGCTATGCGATCTTATATCAATGAGTCATTGGAGAAGGGTCATATCAGACCATCCTCTTCACCCTTGGGCGCCGGTTTTTTCTTTGTGGCCAAAAAGGATGGTTCATTGAGGCTGTGTATTGATTATCGCCTCCTGAATAAGATCACTGTTAAATATCAATATCCGTTACCTTTGATTTCTGACCTATTTTCCAAAGTCAAAAGTGCTAGTTGGCTTACCAAGCTTGACCTCAGGGGGGCGTATAACCTTATTCGCATTAAGCACGGGATGAATGGAAGACGGCGTTTAATACCCCAGAGGGCATTTGAGTACCTAGTGATGCTTTTTGGGCTTACTAATGCCCTTCCGTCTTCCAATCCTTCATGAATGATATTTTCAGGGATTTTGTGGATAAATTTCTAATTGTTTATTTGGATGATATCTTGATTTTTTCCAATGACTGGGACTCTCATGTGAAGCATGTTCGGACTGTGTTCCAGATTTTGAGAGAGAATGCACTGTATGTGAAGGGATCAAAGTGTCTTTTTGGCGTACAGAAGGTCTCATTTCTGGGATACATTTTGTCTCCGTCTGTTATTGAAATGGACCCTGTTGTGAATGTGTTAGAAATGAATTCTGAGCAGAAGCTCCCTCTGGTGGTTACAAACAGTACTGAACCATTCAATGAAGATTGTGAAGATTGGCAATCAGGAGTTACAGACTGGTCTTATATAAGGGAGGTTCCCTCCATCAGGGTTGCCGGTGATCAATTGTTCTTGTCTCAACTTTTGTTCCTGGTTCACTTGGAAGCTTTTGAGTCTTGCCTGCATCTTCTGCTACAGATAAGATATTTTCTGCTTTTATTTTTGTGCTTGCTTTTTGCATTTTTTCCTGCACTTCTGTGGAGGTCAGCCAGGTCCCCTCCGGGGCTTGTGCTCCTCTCAGTTTATCTGAGCCACTGTTATTTGTTCATTTGCCTTTTCCAGTTTTTTCAGTGGCTGCGGCTTAGTTTTGTTACACCAGAGAAATAATTTAGGTGGTAGAGGTCGTGTGATCTCAGGTGTTTTTGCAATTAGTAGAGTTGGTATTTTTTTAGGGTTTTTTTGGATTGCAGTAAGTGTCCTTCCTATCCTTTTCTTTCTAGGAAGATTGGGCCCCAACGTTTGCTCATACTATTTTCTGTCTGTGTCTGTATTTCCTCTTATCTAACCGCCATTACATGTTTGGGAGCTTCCTATGTTCTTTGGGGATCTGCTCCGGGGCAGATAGCTTTCCTCTTTCTATCTTTAGGTGTAGTTAGCCTCTCAGGCTGTGATGAGGCGTCTAGGACCAACGTAGGTACGCTCCACGGCTGCCTTTAGTTGTGGTGGTTAGTCAGGGTACTGCAATCCAGTAGATTCCAACCTCTCTGGTGTATTGCCGTTTTTCCCTGCTCCTCTGGTCTCAATGATTCTATGTCATTAGCGATTCAAATTGACAGACGTTTGCGTGAGCGAAGAGGTATGCGTGGAATGGTGTTGCCTTGTGAACCAGCTTCTGAACCCATGCAGTGTGATAGAGTGGCTTCTAGGGCACAGCGTCATGAGTTTCGAAAACGCAATGGGTTATGTTTCTACTGTGGTGACGCCTCTCATGCTATTTCAGTCTGCCCTAAGCGGGGAAGACGTTTTGCACGCTCAGTTGTCTTGGGTAGTGTTCAGACTAAATTTCTGTTGACTGTTACCCTGATTTGCTCCCTGTCCACATTTTCTGCTCAGGCTTTTGTTGATTCGGGAGCAGCTATTAACCTGATGGATTTTGATTTGCTAAACGTTGTGGGTTTCCCTTGATAACCCTACGGAAGTCTATTCCCCTACTGGGGATTGATTCTACCCCTTTGGCTGAGAATAAACCCCAGTTCTCTACTCAGGTGATAATGAGGGTTGAACCTGATCATCAGGAGAGTTGCAAATTTTTGGTGCTGTATAATCTGCATGACATTATTGTACTAGGTTTCCCTTGGTTACAGTCTCATAATCCTGTTTTGGATTGGAAATCTGTGTCTGTAACCAGTTGGGGCTGCCAATGTGTTAATGCCAACACTCCTGTTTTTTCTGCCTCTCCCCAGGCTCAGGATGTTCCTGACTTTTTGACTGATTTTTCTGATGTGTTTAGCGAAAGTAAATCTGCATCCTTGCCCCCCCATAGGAGCTATGACTGCGCTATTGAATTAGTGCCTGGTAGTAAATTCCCTAAAGGTCGCCTTTTTAACTTGTCTGTACCTGAACATGACGCTATGCGGTCTTATATCAAGGAGTCATTGGAGAAGGGTCATATTAGACCATCCTCTTCACCTTGGGTGCCGGTTTTTTCTTTGTGGCCAAAAAGGATGGTTCATTAAGGCTGTGTATTGATTATCGTCTCTTGAACAATATCACTGTGAAATATCAATATCCATTACCCTTGATTTCTGACCTGTTTTCCAGGGTGAAAAGTGCTACTTGGTTTACCAAGCTTGACCTCATGGGTGCGTATAACCTTATTCGTATTAAGCACGGGGATGAATGGAAGACGGCGTTTAATACCCCAGAGGGGCATTTTGAGTACCTAGTGATGCCCTTTGGGCTCACTAATGCTCCTTCCGTCTTCCAGTCCTTCATGAATGACATTTTCAGGGATTTTGTGGATAAATTTCTGATTGTTTATTTGGATGATATCTTGATTTTTTCCAATGACTGGGACTCTCATGTGAAACATGTTCGGACTGTGTTCCAGATTTTGAGAGAGAATGCTCTGTATATGAAGGGATCAAAGTGTCTTTTTGGCGTACAGAGGATCTCATTTCTGGGATTCATTTTGTCCCCATCTGTTATTGAAATGGACCCGGTCAAGGTTCAGGCCATCTGTGATTGGGTCCAACCTACTTCATTAAAGGCTCTTCAGAGATTCTTGGGTTTTGCCAATTTTTATCGTAAATTTATTGATAATTTCTCTGTTATTGTTAAACCATTGACTGATTTGACCAAAAAGGGTTCTGATGTGGTGAATTGGCCTCCTGAGGCAGTCTCTGCGTTTCAGGAACTTAAGCAGAGATTCACTTCTGCTCCTGTTCTACGGCAGCCTGATGTTTCTCTGCCATTTCAGATGGAGGTTGATGCCTCTGAAATTGGGGCAGGTGCCGTTTTGTCCCAAAGAGATCCAGAGACCTCTAAAAGTAACCCTTGTGCCTTTTTCTCTCGAAAATTTTCTCCAACTGAACGTAATTATGACGTGGGTAATCGGGAGTTATTGGCCATGAAGTGGGCTTTTGAAGAGTGGAGACATTGGCTGGAGGGAGCCAAACATCAGGTGGTGGTCCTCACGGACCATAAGAATCTGGTTTATCTGGAATCAGACAAGCGACTTAATCCTAGACAGGCCAGGTGGGCCTTGTTTTTCACACGTTTTAATTTTGTGGTTTCTTTTCTTCCTGGCACTAAGAATGTTAAGGCGGATGCCCTCTCGAGGAGTTTCCTTGCGGACTCTCCTGAGTTATCTGATCCTGCTGTTATTTTGTAAGAGGGTGTAGTTCTTTCCGCCATCTCGCCCAATTTGAGACTGGCTCTGGAAGGGTGTCAGGAGGATAAACCCAGCGCTGCCCTATTGGGAAATTGTTTGTCCCAGACCGGTGGAAAAAGAGTGTGATGTCTGAGATTCATTATTCCGCGTTGGCCGGTCATCCCGGAATTTTTGGTACCAGAGACTTGGTTAGTCGGTTCTTTTGGTGGCCTACTTTATCTCGTGACGTCAGGGAATTTGTGCAGTCCTGCGGGACTTGCTCTCGCTCCAAGCCTTGCTCTCGCTCTAGTGATTTGTTGATGCCATTGCCTGTGCCAAGAGACCATGGACCCATATCTCTATGGATTTCATTTCCGACCTCCCTGTTCCTCAAAATCTGGGTGATTTGTGATAGGTTTTCCAAAATTATACATCTTGTGCCATTACCTAAGTTGCCTTCCTCCTCCGAATTGGTGCCTTTGTTCCTTCAGCACGTGGTTCGGTTACACGGCATTCCTGAGAAGATTGTGTCTGACAGAGGAGTCCAGTTTGTTTCCAGATTTTGGAGGACTTTTTGTTCTAAACTTGTGTGTTCAATTGTCTTTCTCCTCGGCTTTTCATCCTCAGACCAATGGACAAACTGAGAGAACAAACCAGACATTGGAGACTTATCTGAGATGCTTTGTGTCTGCTGATCAAGATGACTGGGTCTCTTTTTTGCCTTTGGCTGAGTTTGCTCTTAATAATAGGGCTAGCTCTGCCACTTTGATGTCTCCATTTTTCTGCAATTTTGGGTTTCACCCTCGATTTTCTTGGGGACAGACGGAGGCTTCTGTCTGTCCAGGTGTTGACTCTGTTGTGGAGCGTATGCAGCAGATTTGGGACCAGGTAGTGGAGAGATTGTCCCTCTCTCAGGAGAGGGCCCAGCGGTTTGCCAACCGGCATAGGACTGATGGTCCTCGGTTTGAAGTGGGGGACTTGGTCTGGTTGTCCTCAAGAAATATCCCTATGAGAGTTGCATCTCCTAAGTTTAAGCCTAGGTTCATTGGACCTTATAAGATCATGGAGATTCTTAATCCTGTTTCCTTTCGTTTAATTCTTCCAGGGACATTTAAGATCCATAACGTGTTCCACAAGTCCTTATTGAAGAGGTTTGTTGAGCCAGTGGTTCCTATGGCTGCGCCTCTTGACCCTGTTTTGGTTGAGGGCAATCTGAAGTATGTGGTTGAGAAAATATTGGATTCTCGTTTTTCTAGACGGAAACTCCAGTATTTGGTTAAGTGGAGAGGTTATGGTCAGGAGGATAATTCTTGGGTGTTTGCTTTGGATATCCATGCTAGGAGACTGATCCGTGCGTATCACAGAGCTCATCCTGACCGACCTGGTTTCCCAAATGAGGGTTCCGTGACCCCTCCTCAAGGGGGGGTACAGTTGTGAATGTGTTAGAAATGAATTCTGAGCAGAAGCTCCCTCTGGTGGTTACAAACAGTACTGAACCATTCAATGAAGATTGTGAAGATTGGCAATCAGGAGTTACAGACTGGTCTTATATAAGGGAGGTTCCCTCCCATCAGGGTTGCCGGTGATCAATTGTTCTTGTCTCAACTTTTGTTCCTGGTTCACTTGGAAGCTTTCTGAGTCTTGCCTGCATCTTCTGCTAACAGATAAGATATTTTCTGCTTTTATTTTTGTGCTTGCTTTTTGCATTTTTTCCTGCACTTCTGTGGAGGTCAGCCAGGTCCCCTCCGGGGGCTTGTGCTCCTCTCAGTTTATCTGAGCCACTGTTATTTGTTCATTTGCCTTTTCCAGTTTTTTCAGTGGCTGCGGCTTAGTTTTGTTACACCAGAGAAATAATTTAGGTGGTAGAGGTCGTGTGATCTCAGGTGTTTTTGCAATTAGTAGAGTTGGTATTTTTTTAGGGTTTTTTGGATTGCAGTAAGTGTCCTTCCTATCCTTTTCTTTCTAGGAAGATTGGGCCCCAACTTTTGCTCATACTATTTTCTGTCTGTGTCTGTATTTCCTCTTGTCTAACCGCCATTACATGTTTGGGGGCTTCCTATGTTCTTTGGGGATCTGCTCTGGGGCAGATAGCTTTCCTCTTTCTATCTTTAGGTGTAGTTAGCCTCTCAGGCTGTGACGAGGCGTCTAGGACCAATGTAGGTACGCTCCACGGCTGCCTTTAGTTGTGGTGGTTAGTCAGGGTACTGCAATTCAGTAGATTCCAACCTCTCTGGTGTATTGCCGTTTTTGCCTGCTCTCCTCAGCTACCAAATCATAACAGGACCCGGTCAAGGTTCAGGCCATCTGTGATTGGGTTCAACCTAGTTCATTGAAGGCTCTTCAGAGATTTTTGGGTTTTGCCAATTTTTATCTTAAATTTATTGGTAATTTCTCTGGTATTGTTAAACCATTGACTGATTTGACCAAAAAGGGTTCCGATGTGGTGAATTGGCCTCCTGAGGCAGTTTCTGCGTTTCAGGAACTTAAGCAGAGATTCATTTCTGCTCCTGTTCTACGGCAGCCTGATGTTTCTCTGCCATTTCAGGTGGAGGTTGATGCCTCTGAGATTGGGGCAGGTGCCGTTTTGTCCCAAAGGGATCCAGAGACCTCTAAGAGTAACCCTTGTGCCTTTTTCTCTCGAAAATTTTCTCCAACTGAACGTAATGATGATGTGGGTAATCGGGAGTTAATGGCCATGAAGTGGGCCTTTGAAGAGTGGAGACATTGGCTGGAAGGAGCCAAACATCAGGTGGTGGTCCTCAAGGACCATAAGAACCTGGTTTATCTGGAATCAGCGAAGCGACTTAATCCTAGACAGGCCAGGTGGGCCTTGTTTTTCACACGTTTTAATTTTGTAGTTTCTTTTCTTCCGGGCACTAAGAATGTCAAGGCGGATACCCTCTCGAAGAGTTTCTTTGCAGATTCTCCTGAGTTATCTGATCCTGCTCTTATTTTGAAAGAGGGTGTGGTTCTTTCCGCCATTTTGCCCAATTTGAGACTGGCTCTGGAGGGGTGTCAGGAGGATAAACCTGAGCGCTGCCCTGTTGGGAAGTTGTTTGTTCCAGACCAGTGGAAAAAGAGTGTGATGTCTGAGATTCATTGTTCCGCATTGTCTGGTCATCCCGGGATTTTTGGTACCAGAGACTTAGTGAGTCACTCCTTTTGGTGGCCTACTTTGTCCCGTGATGTCAGGGACTTTGTGCAGTCCTGTGGGACTTGCTCTCATTCCAAGCCTTGCTCTCATTCTAGTGGTTTGTTAGTGCCATTACCTGTACCCAAGAGGCCATGGACCCATATTTCTATGGATTTTATTTCTGACCTTCATGTCTCTCAGAGAATGACCGTTATCTGGGTAATCTGTGATAGGTTTTCCAAGATGATACATCTTGTGCCATTACCTAAGTTGCCTTCCTCCTCCGAATTGGTGCCTTTGTTCTTTCAGCACGTGGTTCGGTTACATGGCATTCCGGAGAACATTGTGTCTGACAGTGGAGTCCAGTTTGTTTCCAGATTTTGGAGGACATTTTGTTCTAAACTTGGTGTTCAGTTGTCTTTCTCCTCTGCATTTCACCCTCAGACCAATGGAAAAACCGAGAGAACAAACCAGACCTTGGAGACTTACTTGAGATGTTTTGTGTCTGCTGATCAAGATGACTGGGTCTCTTTTTTGCCTTTGGCAGAGTTTGCTCTTAATAATAGAGCTAGCTCTGCCACCTTGATGTCTCCATTTTTCTGCAATTCCGGGTTTCATCCTCGATTTTCTTCTGGACAGGCGGAGGCTTCTGTCTGTCTGGGGGTTGACTCTATTGTGCAGCGTATGCAGCAGATTTGGGACCAGGTGGTGGAGAGGTTGTCTCTCTCTCAGGAGAAGGCCCAGCGGTTTGCCAACTGGCATAGGACTCATGGTCCTCGTTTTAAAGTGGGGGACTTGGTTTGGTTGTCCTCAAGGAATATCCCTATGAACGTTGCATCTCCAAAATTTAAGCCAAGGTTCATTGGACCTTATAAGATCATGGAAATTATTAATCCGGTTTCCTTCCGTTTGCTTCTTGAAGGGACATTTAAGATCCATAACGTGTTCCACAAGTCCTTATTGAAGAGGTTTGTCGAACCAGTGGTTCCTATGGCTGCGCCTCCCGACCCTGTTTTAGTTGAGGGCAATTTGGAGTATGTGGTTGAGAAAATATTGGATTCTCGTTTTGCTAGACGGAAACTCCAGTATTTGGTTAAATGGAGAGGTTATGGTCAGGAGGACAATTCTTGGGTGTTTGCTTCAGACATTCATGCTGGGAGACTTATCCGTGCCTATCATCGAGCTCATCCTGATCGACCTGGTTGCGCAGGTGAGGGTTCAGTGACCCCTCCTCAAGGGGGGATACTGTTGTGAATATGCTGGAGGTGGCTTCTGAGCTGGGGCTCCCTCCGGTGGTTGCTGAGGGTAATGAACTGATTACTGGATGGCCTTCAGCTGGCGCTGAATGGTAGGATTTAAGTGGCCTGAGTTCCCAGCAGCCTTGCCGGTTATCAATTGTTCCTTCTGGTCTTGCTTGAAGCACTGCTAGTTTCCTGCTCTCCTTCAGATAAGTGTTTGCTGTTTTTTTTCCTCTGTTGGATTTTCTCTGCTGGTTTGCTGCTTGCAGTGGACTGCAGCCTGTCCCCTTTTGGGGGTCTGGCACTGCAATTGTGCTCCGTTTGTGTCTGCACTTTTGCTTTGTCCTTTGTTACTTTTTATTTGCTGAATAGTGTTTTGTTACACCAGAGATCTGATTTAGGTGGATGAGATTGTGTGATCTCATGTTTTTTGGCAATCAGAAGTGTTGGTATTTTTGTTAGGGTTTTGTTGGATTGCAGTCAGAATTCTTTCCTGTACTTTTCAGTCTAGACAGATTGGGCCCCAGCGTTTGCTCATTCTATTTTCTGTCTGTGTCCGTGCTTTCTTCTTGTCTAACCACCATTACATGTTTGGGGGCTTCCTATTTTCTTTGGGGATCTGCTCCGGGGCAGATAGCTTTCATCTTTCTACCTTTAGGTGTAGTTATCTCTCAGGCTGTGACGAGGCGTCTAGGATCACCGTAGGAACGCTCCACGGCTACTTCTAGTTGTGTGGTTAGTTCAGGTTACTGCAATCCAATAGGTTCTAGCCTCTCTGGTGTATTACTGCTTTTGCTATTTTTTGCTATTTCAGTTACCGAAACATAACAGTAGGACTCTTGGTATTCAACATAGGTTCAATACCCTCAGCAACCACCAGAGGGAGCTTCAGCTCCGAAGTCGTCTCCAAAACGTTCACAACACCCCACCCTTCTGCCGCTGCCACCTCAAGTACACCTGCGGGTACTAGGCGGCAGCAGCAGAGGGGTCAGGAAAAGAGCTATACGCCCGAGTTCTTGCATCTGAATGCATCTTTCCAGAACTGTCTTAAAGTCTTGTCAGAGCAAATTGCCGCAGGCTTTAATCAGCTCAACACCAGTGTTCTGGAGGTCAAAACACTTCTGCAAAACATGCATTCAGAAGCAAGTAGATCTCCAAACCACAGCTTTTTCCGGTCTGTAGTCGAGCGCATGGATATGCTATCTCCTAGCCAGCAGATGCATGTAATGTATTCTTGCCACGCTGCTCTAGCGCAGGTTACCTCCCAAGCTGCTCCACACACCCAGTAGTTACTCCCACACCTGCCCCCTCTCCAGCCACTGTCCCTCCTCCCCATCCTATTCAATACCAGCAACCTCCCCAGTACCAGCAACCTCCCCACTTCCAGCATCCTGCCCCGTACCAACATCCTTCCCCGTACCACTTCCCAACCACATCATCTACTGCTCCAGTCCCTGCCCAACCCCCTCTCCACCACCCACCACCTGTTCTGTCTCCCACATGTCCACCCGTTCTATTTCTCTTTCCACCCTTCACCTCTTTTACTACTGATCATTCCCCACCAACATCCCAGTCCTCTCTCCACACTCCCAATGTCGAAGTGTCCCGCAGCCCCTCAAGCAGTATCTCCACCCCACACTATGCCAATTTAGGAGATATTATTTTTAATAAAAAATAAACATTTTTCTTTATTGAGCATACAATAAAAGTAAAATTGGTTGCTTAAAATTGTTGTCTGTCATTTATTTTGAAGGTTAAATATGTGTAAAACAAAGGTAAAATAAAGTGGATAAATAAGGTAATATTTATTGGGTATACAAAACCAGGTACATAACTTTGGGTAAAAGGTAAAATAATTTTTCCTTTTGGCCAAAGTTGTGTCGCTGGTTGTGTATTAGCCAAGTATTTCACCTTTTACCCAAAGTTATGTACATTGTTAGGTAATTCCCAACAAGGTACACAACTTTGGTTAAAAGGTGAAATACTTTGGGTCATACACAACCAGGGACACAACTTTGACCAAAAGGTAAAATACTGTAGATAATCCACAACAAGGTAGACAATTTTGGTATTAAAAGGTATACTGTGGGTATAGAAGGTACATGACTTTGGTTAAAAAGGTCACAGAGCAATTTTTCAAACTCTGTCATCCTGCCAGTCTAGTCACCCTTCAGGCGACATAAAGTATTCGGCAAATTTGTCCCTCATTCGGGAAACAGCCACAGATCTTCGATAGGTAATGTTCTGGTAATCATGCAAGGTGGTTTCTTTTGAGTGGTCCTCAATGGAAATCTGCTCCTTGCAGATAACAAAATTGTGCAGGACCACACAAGCTTTGATAACCTCGTCCACAGTTTCAGTCTTGAGGTTGATCGCAGTCAATAGGACACGCCATTTGCATGTCAGAATACCAAAAGCGCACTCCACCATTCTTCTTGCTCTTGTGAGGTGGTAATTGAAAATTCTTTTTGTTTGGTGTCAATCCACTGCTGGAGTACGGTTTCAAAAGGTGTTCTGACAGCTGGAAGGCTTCATCCCCTACACAAACAAAAGGCATAGGTGGGCCAGATGTTTGAGTCAGCGGTCTAGGGGGTGGGAACTGGAAGGTGTTTCCATACAGTCGACGCCCCATAGCTGAAAATTTGAAGACTTGTGAGTCATTGGAGCGGCCGTAAGCCCCAATATCGACAGCAATAAATTTGTATTCGCGTCAGCGATGGCCATGAGGACAATGGAAAAATATTTCTTGTAATTGAAATATTCGGATCCTGATCCTGCTGGCTTGACAATGCGGATATATTTCTCGTCCACAGCACCCAAGCAATTAGGAAACTGACATATTTGTAGAAACTTGTCAGCAATTTCAAGCCAACTCTCTGTTGTGGGCTGTGGTATAAATTCCTCAACTAAAGAGTCCCACAATGCACGGCATGTGTGCTTTACAATTCCAGATATGGTGGAAATTCCAAGTCTGTACTGGAAATGGAGTGAGGAAAGGGATTCTCCAGTTGCAAGGAATCTGTGAATAAAAAAAAAGGAGACAAATGAGTTCAAAATCACAGCTATAACATACCAGTTAGAAATCAGCTTTAACAGTTGGAGATACTATAAAAAGAATTATTACAAACTACCAGCAACAAAATTCTAGTACAAGTGTGCTATCAAGTGAGCAGATCCAATAAATATGGCTTACCTTAGAGTCACCATCAGACGCTCTGCCGGTGAAATGGAGAAGCGGCAATAGGTGTCAGATCTTCTTATGAGGTATCCAATTTGCTCCACCAAGAAATCAAAGTTCTCCATTTTCATGCGAACATACGAGAAAAATTTCTCATGGTTTCCTCTAAGTTCTATGTAGCGTGTAGAATACACCCCACGTGTCATTCTCTGGGCTGTGATGGGGTGGATCCACAAACGGCACGACGTCGCTGACGCATGATGCGCTGCGGTCTCTCTCTCTCCTTCTCCAGCACAATCACTTTCAAAAGATTCGCCTCCACTGTGAAATCCACCAAATTCTTCAGAATGTATCCTATCACAACGTCCATCTTCACCAGCCACTTGCTCTTCTCTCCAACCTGCACTTGTTCCTCTACAACCTGTCAAAGATGGGCTGTAGGAACAGTGTATATATAGGTTTTCAGTAGCCAATCAATTTAGAAGCCCCCCAAGGGGCATTTTTTAAAACCGGCAGAAGACCGGATCCGTCTCATCCGTTTTTACATAATTTGAGCCTGATCCGGCGCTGCGGCGCCACGCCGGTTTTGCCTGACGGCAAAAAACTGATGTGTGAAAGTAGCCTAAGATTACCCTCCAAAGGATGAAGGGAGTGGTCACAGCCTTCTCCTGAACAGTCGCAAACAATGCAATTACACCAACGGCCACCGGGGGAAAAGACTGACATCAACCCCCGGTGGTCTGACAGGAAAAAGGTTTTAGTATGCAGAGAGAGATCTGCCACAGATCCAAATGTGGATCGTGACAGCAACGTTGTGAATCGAGTGGCTCATGGTGGCGGTGGGGCTACGGTATGGGCATTTTCACAGAGTGAGGACCTATATAAACTCAAAATATCCACTATTTAAGCAAAAATCACTGACTGAAGTGGACAGACAATAAAATATATCCTTTATTAATATTCCTAAACTTAAATCATATTAAATCCACAGTGCTTTTGCAGTCTATCTGCTATAACCATCTGTGTTATGATTTGGTAGCTGAGGAGGGCAAGAGCAAAAAACCGCAAAGGCAGCCAAACACCAGAGAGGTTGGGATCTAATAGGTTGCAGTCCACTAAACTAACCGCACAACTAGAAGCAGCCGTGGGACATTCCTACGGTGCCCTAGACGCCTCATCACAGTCGGAGAGATAGCTACCCCTGAAGATGGAAAGAGGAAAGCTAACTGCCCCAGAGTAGAGCTCCAAAGGAATAGGAAGCCCCCAAACATATAATGGCGGTTAGAAAAGATGAAAACAGGAACGCAGACAGAAAATAGAATGAGCAAACGCTGGGGTCAAAACTGTCTAAATAGGACAGTACAGGAGAGAATACTGTCTGCAACCCAGCAAAACCCTAGGAAAAACTCCAACACTTCTGATTACAAAAATGCTGAGACCACACGGTCTCGACCACCTATATCAGATCTCTGGTGTGAACACGCAACTACCCAGCAGTAAAAAATCACAGGAACAGAGCAAAAGAACAAATACAAAAAGAGAACAGAGACCAGCACAAGCCCCCAAAGGGGACCCAGCGGAACTCAGAAGCAAGGCAGCAAAAAACAAGGAAAATCAAACCACAGAAAAAAACAGAAAGTAACTTATCTGAATGATAGCAGGAGACAGTAGAATGCAAGCTGAATTCCAACCAAGACCAGGAAGTAACAATTGATCACCAGCGAGGATCATGGGAGGTCAGCCCACTTATATCAGGCTAGTCCGTCCCCACTGATAACCATTCATCAATTACAGGTGGTGGACTTTTGCTGTTCAACATAGGTTCAATACCCTCAGCAACCACCAGAGGGAGCCTCAGCTCCGAAGTCGTCTCCAACACATTCACAACAGTACCCCCCCTTGAGAAGGGGTCACCGAACCCTCACGTGCACCACCAGGCCGATCAGGATGAGCTCGGTGATCGGCACGGACCAGTCTTTCAGCATAAATGTCAGAAGAAAACACCCAAGACTTGTCCTCCTGACCATAGCCTTTCCACTTAACCAAGTACTGGAGTTTCCGCCTAGCCAATCGAGAATCCAATATCTTCTCAACCTCATACTCCAAATTGCCCTCAACCAAAACAGGATCAGGAGGTGCAGCTATAGGAACCACTGTCTCGACAAACCTTTTCAATAAACATTTGTGGAATACGTTGTGAATCTTAAATGTTCCTGGAAGAAGCAAACGGAGGGAAACGGGATTAAGAATTTCCACGATCTTATAAGGTCCAATGAACCTTGGCTTAAATTTTGGAGATGCAACCTTCATAGGGATATTTTTTGAGGACAACCAAACCAAGTCACCCACTTTAAACCGAGGACCATCAGTCCTATGCCGATTGGCAAACCGCTGGGCCTTCTCCTGAGAGAGAGACAACTTATCCACTAGTTGATCCCAAATCAGCTGCATTCTCTCCACAATAGAGTCAACACCAGGACAGACAGAAGCCTCCACCTGCCCTGAAAAAAATCGAGGATGAAACCCAAAATTGCAGAAAGATGGAGACATCAAGGTGCTAGAACTAGCCCTATTATTCAAAGCAAACTCAGCCAAAGGCAAAAAAGAGACCCAGTCATCTTGATCAGCAGACACAAAACATCTCAAATAAGTCTCCAAGGTCTGGTTTGTTCTCTGCTACCCAGCAGTAAAAAATCACAGGAACAGAGCAAAAGAACAAATACAAAAAGAGTACCGAGACCAGCACAAGCCCCCAAAGGGGACCCAGCTGAACTCAAAAGCAAGGCAGCAAAAAACAATGAAAATCAAACCACAGAAAAAAAAACAGAAAGTAACTTATCTGAATGATAGCAGGAGACAGCAGAATGCAAGCTGAATTCCATCCAAGACCAGGAAGTAACAATTGATCACCGGTGAGGATCATGGGAGGTCAGCTCACTTATATCAGGCCAGTCCGTCCACCCTGATAACCATTCATCAATTGCAGGTGCAACCACAAAGAAACCTTGTCCAATAACTTCAAAAAAGGGGCACTTCATATCAATGAAAGAACATCATTCCCTTAGTACAAAAATATAAATTCAGGGAAAAATAAAGAAGAGATCCCATAGATAATAAAAACAATTTTATTGGTAGAAAATTAATAAAATATACAATATAAAACAGCAGCAATAACTGTTAAAGGGACACCGAGCCCCACCAAAACAGTGCTGGTGCCAATGATTAGATTCTATCATGTAAACAACAAGTCACCTAATACCACCAGAATGACCAAAGATACTGATTAACCCCTCTCTGACATTAGACGTACTATCCCGTCCATAAAACCCGTGCCATTCTGCCCATGGACGGGATAGTACATCATAGGCGATCAGCTGCGCTCCTGAGGGGAGAGCAGCTAACGCCGCCGGGTGTCAGCTGATTATCACAGCTGACACCCGTGACTGTGTGTCAGGAGCGGTCATCGGACCGCTCCCGGCACATTAACCCCTAGCACACCGCGATCAAACATGATCGCGGTGTACTGGGGGCACAGGGGAGGATCGCGCAGGGTGGGGCTCCCTGCGCGCCCCCCTGAGACCCTCAGACCAGCGCGATGTGATCGCGCTGTTCTGAGGGCTTCCTCCCTCCCAGGACCCGGATCCAAGATGGCGCCGGGGTCCTGGAGGGAGGCGGCTTCCTCAGTGCCTGCTGAGAGCAGGCACTGAGAAGCCTGCAGCTATGCCTGAGCGATCGCTGGTGTGACAGAGTGCTGTGCACACTGTCACACCAGCGATTTGATAAAATACAGTGATGTCCCACCCTGGGACAAAGTAAAAAAGTTAAAAAAATAAAAATAAACATGTTATAAAAAAAAATCCAAAATAAATAAAAAAAAAAAAAAATATTCCCCAATAAATTCATTTCTTCCTGTAAATAAAAAAAACAAAACAATAAAAGTACACATATTTGGTATCACCGCGTCCGTAACGACCCCCCTATAAAACTGTCCCACTAGTTAACCCCTTTAGTGAACCCCTTAAAAAAAAAAAAAAAAAAACGAAGCAAAAAATCAATGCTTTATCATCATACCGCCGAACAAAAAGTGGAATAACGCGCGATCAAAAAGACCGATATAAATAAACATGGTACCGCTGAAAACGTCATCTTGTCCCGCAAAAAACGAGCCGCCATACAGCATCATCAGTGAAAAAATAAAAAGTTATAGCTCGCAGAATAAAGCGATGCAAAAATAATTATTTTTTATATAAAATTGTTTTTATTCTATAAAAGCGCCAAAACATAAAAAAATGATATAAATGAGGTATCGCCATAATCGTACTGACCCGAAGAATAAAACTGCTTTATCAATTTTACCACACGCGGAACAATAAAAACGCCTCCCCCAAAAGAAATTCATGAATTGCTGATTTTTGTTCATTCTAACCTCCCAAAAATCGAAATAAAAAGCGATCAAAAAATGTCACCTGCTCAAAAATGGTACAAATAAAAACGTCAACTCGTACCGCAAAAAATAAGACCTCACATGACTCTGTGGGCCAAAATATGCAAAAATTATAGCTCTCAAAATGTGGCGATGCAAAAAACTATTTTTGCAATAAAAAGCGTCTTTTAGCGTGACAGCTGCCAATCATAAAAACCCGCTATAAATAGTAAATCAAACCCCCCTTTATCACCCCCTTAGTTAGGGAAAAATAATAAAATTAAAAAAATGTATTTATTTCCATTTTCCCATTAGGGTTAGGGTTGCGGCTAAAGTTAGGGTTAGGGTTGGCGCTAAAGTTAGGATTAGGGTTAGGGTTGGGATTAGGGGTGTGTTAGGGTTAGGTTTGTGGTTAGGGTTGGGACTAGGGTTAGGGGTGTGTTGAGGTTAGGGTTGGAGTTAGAATTGGGGGGTTTCCGCTGTTTAGGCACATCAGGGGCTCTCCAAATGTGACATGGCGTCTGATCTCAATTCCAGCCAATTCTGCGTTGAAAAAGTCAAACGGTGCTCCTTCACTTCTGAGCTCTGCCATGCGTCCAAACAGTAGTTTATCCCCACATATGGGGTATCAGCGTACTCTGGACCCCAAGAGTTATTGTGCAATTTGTCCTATTTCTTCTGTTACCCTTGGGAAAATAAAAAACTGGGGGCGAAAATATCATTTTTGTACAAAAAAAAAATATTTTTTTGTTTTTACGGCTGTACATTATAAACTTCTGTGAAGCACTTGGGGCTTCATAGCGCTCACCACACACCTAGATAAGTTCCTTGTGGGGTCTATTTTCCAAAATGGGGTCACTTGTTGGGGATTTCCACTGTTTAGGCGCATCAGGGGCTCTCCAAATGCGACATGACGCCCCCAGACCATTCCATCAAAGTCTGCAATCCAAAACGTCACTACTTCCCTTCCGAGCCCCAACGTGTACCCATACAGTAGTTTTCTCCCACATATTGGGTATCAGCGTACTCAGGACAAATTGGGCAACAACTTTTGGGGTCCAATTTCTCCTGTTACCCTTGTAAAAATAAAATATTGGGGCGAAAAAAATCATTTTTGCAAAAAAAAAAAAGATTTTTTATTTTACGGCTGTGCGTTATAAACTTCTGTGAAGCACTTCGGGGTTCAAAGTGCTCACCACACATCTAGATAAGTTCCTTGTGGGGTCTATTTTCCAAAATGGGGTCACTTGTGGGGGGTTTCCACTGTTTAGGCGCATCAGGGGCTCTCCAAATGCGACATGACGCACCCAGACCATTCCATCAAAGTCTGCAATCCAAAACGTCACTACTTCCCTTCCGAGCCCTGACGTGCGCCCATACAGTAGTTTTCTCCCACATATTGGGTATCAGCGTACTCAGGACAAATTGGACAACAACTTTTGCGGTCCAATTTCTTCTGTTACCCTTGTGAAAATAAAATATTGGGGGCGAAAAAATCATTTTTGTAAAAAAAAAAAAAAGATTTTTTATTTTACGGCTGTACGTTATAAACTTTAGTGAAACACCTGGGGGTTCAAAGTTCTCACCACACATCTAGATAAGTTCCTTGAGGGGTCTAGTTTCCAAAATGGTGTCATTTATGGGGGTTTCCACTGTTTAGGCAGATCAAGAGCTCTCCAAACACGACATGGCATCCAGCCAATTCTGCGTTGAAAAAGTCAGACGGCGCTCCTTCCCTTCCAAACTCTGCCATGCACCCAAACAGTGGTTTACCCCCACATATGGGGTATCAGCGCACTCAGGACAAATTGCACAATAACTTTTGGAGTCTTGTTACCCTTGGAAAAATAAAAATTGGGGGTGAAAAGATCATTTTTGTGGAAAAAATATGATTTTTAAATTTTACGGCTCTACGTTATAAACTTGTGTGAAGCACTTGGGGGTTCAAATTGCTCATCAAAAATCTAGATAAGTTCCTTAGGGGGTCTAGTTTCCCAAATGGGGTCATTTGTGGGGGGTTTCCACTGTTTAGGCACATCAGGGCTCTCCAAATGCAACATGGCATCCAAACTCAATTCCAGCCAATTTTGGTTGGAAAAAGTCAAATGGTGCTCCTTCCATTCCGAGCTCTGCCGTGCGCCCAAACAGTGGTTCCCCCCCACATATGGGGTATCAGCGTACTCAGGACAAATTGTACAACAACTTATGTGGTCCAATTTCTCCTGTTACCCTTGGGAAAATAAAAAATTAGTGACTAAAAGATAATTTTTGTGGGAAAAAAATAGGATTTTTTATTTTCATGCCCGGGCATTATAAACTTGTGTGAAGCACTTGGGGGTTCAAAGTGCTCACCAAAGATCTAGATAAGTTCCTTAGGGGGTCTAGTTTCCAAAATGGGGTCACTTGTGGGGGGTTTCCACTGTTTAGGCTCATCTGGGGCACTGAAAACGGAACATGACCCCCATTAACGTCTGCATTCCAAAACGTTACTACTTCCTTTCCAAGCCCTGCCGTGCGCCCAAACAGTTTCCCCCCCCACATATGGGGTATCAACGTACCCAGGACAAATTGGACAACAACTTTTGGGGTCCAATTTCCTTGGGAAAATTCAAAAATTTGGGACTAAAAAATCATTTTTGTGGAAAATTGATTTTTTTTTTTTTCACACCCAGGCTTTATAAACTTTTGTGAAACACTTGAGGGTTCAAAGTGCTCACAACAGATCTAGATAAGTACCTTAGGGGGTCTAGTTTCCAAAATGGTGTCACTTGTGGGGCGTTTCCACTGTTTAGGCGCATCAGGGGCTCTCCAAACGCGACATGGCATCCAATCTAAATTCCAGCCAATTTTAGTTTGAAAAAGTCAAACGTTGCTCCTTCCCTTACGAGCTCTGCCGTGTGCCCAAACAGTGGTTTTCCCCCACATATGGGGTATTGGCGTACTCAGGGGAAATTGCATAACAACCTTATTTGTCCATTTTCTCCTTTTACCCTTGTGAAAATAAAAAAAAAGTTTGTAAAAGATCATTTTTGTGGCTAAAAAGTAAAATATTCATTTTTCCTTCCACGTTGCTTTAGTTACTGTGAAGCACCTGAAGGGTTAATAAACTTCTTGAATGTGGTTTTGAGTACCTTGAGGGGTGCAGTTTTTAGAATGGTGTCATTTTTGGGTATTTTCTGCCATATAGACCCCTCAAAGTGACTTCAAATGTGAGGTGGTCCCTAAAAAAAAATGGCTTTGTAAATTTTGTTGTAAAAATGAGAAATCGCTGGTCAACTTTTAACCCTTATAACTTCCTAACAAAAAAAAAATTTGGTTCCAAAATTGTGCTGATGTAAAGTAGACATGTGGGAAATGTTATTTCTTAACTATTTTGTGTGATATATTTCTCTGTTTTAAGGGAATAAAAATTCAAAGTTTGAAAATTGCAAAATTTTAAAAATTTTCGCCATATTTGCGTTTTTTTCAAAAATAAACGCAAGTTATATCGAAGAAATTTTACCACTAACATGAAGTACAATATGTCACGAGAAAACATCTCAGAATCGCGAAGATCCGTTGAAGCGTTCCAGAGTTATAACCTCATAAAGAGACAGTGGTCAGAATTGTAAAAATTGGCCCGGTCATTAACGTGCAAACCACCCTTGGGGGTGAAGGGGTTAATAATGCTAAGGGTTAAACGGTAAAATATCCATATATGAGAGATACCCTAAGACCGTGTAATTATGAATATATGTAAACACGAGTTTAAATTATCATAGCAGCCACATTGCTGTTATAGGTAAAATGTCACCATTATTAGCCCATGATCATTTTTGTTTGCTCTCATTGTTCTACTAGACAGTCGGTGGGTAATATTTAGATGCCATTTGGCTGAATGTATTGCGTGTATATGTAGATACGCTATGTTCTGACTCCTGACTGGTGCATTTGCACTTATATTGGTAATGCTACTCACTTGGAGCTTATTAGTATACTTCTGAAGCATAGGATCTGATACGTATGTGCATATATGAATGACTATATGGTTTTAGGATATTCCATATGTATTGATATCTACCGGTTAACCCTTGGTATGATTAATCAGTAATTACATGCCAGTATTCACATGCCACTAGGCTGAACGTACTATGCATATATGTATACACTGTTTTGACACCTGATAGGTGCATTTGTACTTATACCTGTTAGTGCTACTCCATTGGGAGCTTATGTATATATTCTTGTAGCATAGGTCATGACTCGTGTTTACATATATTCATAATTACACGTCTTAGGGTATCTCTCATATATGGATATTTACCGTTTAACCCTTAGCATTATTAATCAGTATCTTTGGTCATTCTGGTGGTATTAGGTGACTTGTTGTTTACATGATAGAATCTAATCATTGGCACCAGCACTGTTTTTGTGGGGCTCGGTGTCCCTTTAACAGTTATTGCTGCTGTTTTATATTGTATATTTTATTAATTTTCTACCAATAAAATTGTTTTTATTATCTATGGGATCTCTTCTTTATTTTTCCCTGAATTTATATCAATTGCAGGTGGTGGACTTTTGCTGTTCAACATAGGTTCAATACCCTCAGCAACCACCAGAGGGAGCCTCAGCTCCGAAGTCGTCTCCAACACGTTCACAACACATCTGCTGTATTAGAGGGTCATATAATTTTCAAATTAATTTTGTGCCCTTAAATCAGAGAATTGTGTCACACAAAATAGTTAATAAATAACAATTCCCACATGCCAACTTTACATCAGCACAATTTTGGAAACATAATTTAATGTCCTTTAATTATAAGGACATTATAAGGATTAAAAGTTGACCAGCGTTTTCCATTTCTTTATGGACTACATCACATTTGAAGTGACTTTGGGGGTTAATATGACAGAAATTACCCAAAAGTGACACTATTCTAAAAACTGCACCCCTCAAGGTGCGCACAACCACATTCAAGAAGTTTATTAACCCTTCAGGTGCTTCACGAGAACTAAAGCAAAGTTTCAGGAGAAAATGAACCACAAAATTATTTGCGCAATTTCTCCTGAGTACGCCGATACCCCGTATGTGGGGGAAAACCACTGTTTGGGTGCATGGCAGTGCTCAGAAGCGAGGGAACACCATTTGACTTTTTGAACACAAAATTGACTGGAATCGATGGCGTGCACTATGTCACGTATGGAGACCCCCTGATGTGCCTAACAGTGGAAAGCCCCTAATTCTAACTCCAACCCTAACACAGCCCTAACCCCAACCCTAACCCCAATACACTCCTAACCCTAATCCCAACCATAACCCCAATCTAACCCTAACCATAACCCCAACACAACCCTAACCCTAACCACAACCCTAACCCCAACACCACCCTAACCCCAACACCACCCAAACCACAACACCACAACCGTAACCCCAACAGAACCGTGACCCCAACACAACCGTAACCCCAATACAACCTTAACCCCAACACAACCCTAACCCAAGCCCCAACTCTAACTCTAGACCCAACCCTAACCCTAGCTCTAAACCCAACCCTAACCCCAGCCCCAACCATAACCTAACTGCAAAGAAAAGTAAAATATTTTTATTTTATTTTATTATTTTCACCTAACGAAGGGGTGACAAAGGGGGGGATATATTTACTTTTTTTTATTTGATCACTGTGATTTATTTGATCACAGTAATCAAAATGAACCAATAGGAAAAATCTCCTATTGTTGCTGGGTACCGGCTGGCAGATCTTGGCGGGTGCACTGCGCATGTGCCCGCCATTTTCTTTCAGGAAGAAAGGAGGGTCCAAGGAAGGCAGAGGTACTGGGGGTCTTGGGAGACCCAATTTCTCTCTCTTCTGGTATGCTAGATCATATCAGAGGAGAGAGAAATGAATTGAAAATCGGACTTTTCTTCTTTTTTTGCAATCGCCGTTATTTGGTGAATAACAGGGATCACGAGACTCAAAATCATGTAGCCGAGACCATGGAGATTTTCCAACGCAAGGGGGTGCTATGCACTTATTTCTCAGCGCCATTAAAAAGCAGTGCTGAGGAATAAGGCCCCTTAACTGCCGCCGTTAAAAGACGTATTGGCAGTCGTTAAGGGGTTAAATATTAGGGACTAACCCACACCATATGAACAGAAAGGGATAGAACTATGTCCATTTGACAGATATTTTATGCACCCCTAATGTTTCTAGTATATCTGGATAAATATTTTTAATAATCCATTTAGTATTCCTGCACTGTTGTCCCTTATTATACCATGGATTTTATACTTCAACCGGATTTAGATATATTGCACTCTTGTCCCTTATGATATTCTATATGGTATTCTATCAGACATAATACATTATGCCTCTAAATTATTTGGAGCATTCACAATATTGCGCATTCCTATCCTATCATATTCATATCATATTCCACCCGCAGCTGTTGCAGGCACATGTCAGCGGTATAGATCAGCTAACATGTGCCCGGAAAGGTGAGGCTTCGGGCAAACAGGGGGTGTCTGACGGGGGCGTACTGTTACGCCCAACGTCGGAAAGTGGTTAAACAGAAAAACCTGAGTTAAACAATATCATTTTCTGGTTATATTGTCATATTCTGATGAGACTGTAAACAGGTTACTTGGATGCAACAGCACAGACAATGATGAAACAGTGGTACTTAATCATCACTATTTACTTGACCAACACAGAAAGAAAATCTATCAGTATATATATATACAGTACAGACCAAAAGTTTGGACACACCTTCTCATTCAAAGATTTTTCTGTATTTTCATGACTGTGAAAATTGTAGAATCACACTGAAGGCATCAAAACTATGAATTAACAAATGTGGAATTATACATTACACTTTACAAAAAAGTGTGAAACAACTGAAAATATGTCTTATATTCTAGGTTCTTCAAAGTAGCCACCTTTTGCTTTGATGACTGCTTTGCACGCAGAAAAGGTGAATGGATGGACTCTACATGCCTGGTTACCACCGTGAAGCATGGAGGAGGTGGTGTGATGGTGTGGGGGTGCTTTGCTGGTAACACTGTTGGGGATTTATTCAAAATTGAAGGCATAGTGAACCAGAATGGCTACCACAGCATCTTGCAGCAGCATGCTATTCCATCCGGTTTGCGTTTAGTTGGACCATCATTTATTTTCAACAGGACAATGACCCCAAACACACCTCCAGGCTGTGTACGGGCTATTTGACCAAGAAGGAGAGTGTTGGGGTGCTACACCAGATGACCTGGCCTCCACAGTCACCAGACCTGAACCCAATCGAGATGGTTTGGGGTGAGCTGGACCGCTCACCACTTCAATTTTGAATAAATCCCAACAGTGTCACCAGCAAAGCACCTCCACACCATCACACCACCTCCTCCATGCTTCACGGTGGGAACCAGGCATGTAGAGTCCAGCCGTTCACCTTTTCTGCGTGCAAAGCAGTAATCAAAGCAAAAGGTGGCTACTTTGAAGAACCAAGAATATAAGACATATTTACAGTTGTTTCACACTTTTTTGTAAAGTGTAATGTATAATTCTGTGTGGCCCAGCTGCGCTTGGTACACATGTTCCCTGGAGAGTGCACAGGAAGGTAATTACAAAACCTGATATTCATTCACAACACTCACACTTCCCAACATTACCACTAGAGGGAATCTTAGAATATATAAGGTTAGTGAGACGTAGCAGTTCAGTTGGTGTTCAGTCTGGTTCAAGCCAGATCAGTTCCTGTCAGAGCTCAGAGAGAGCTGAAGTGATTCTTGTCACAGACAGAAGGAGAGAGATTGAGCTGTTACTCAGAACAGACAGATTGCTAGTACCCTATGTATGTGGAAAGTGACTCTCGGAGCAAGCGTATATTCAGTCTGACGGAACGTCCTGAGAGCTGCTCTGGACAGAGTCTTTGAAGGAAAGAAGGAAGGGGACTACAGTTTGCGGAACATCGAGTTAACTGAGAACAGTCAGTGAGCTGGAGAGAAAGAAAGCTGACAACTACACCTACTGCTACCCGTGCTTATGTTAAGGGTAAGAGTGAGGCGACGGGCAAGTGGTTACCCAAGAAAGGAGTGACTTCGGTGACAGATCACCTTCACTCGACTAACCGGACACCGGGGTCCGAAGTATTGCTAGAACCTTCACGGCTAGTGAGAGAAACACCGGAATCCTTGCTGGACTTCAAGTCACAGAAGGTAGCCCTAAGTGTCGATACGTAACAGGAGTCAGGGGGAACAGGATGGAGTCAGCCTGACAGCCACAACGGCTTAGTTCTTTCCAACATCTGGTCACCAGAGATAGAAAAGGCTCCACCACAATGTCGACCGGGCGTAGCTGTTATACATAGAGTTGAACTTCGCTTCACGCAGGTTGGAAACTCACACTTTAAAGGGAAAGGAGGCCTTAAACTCACTCAGCGATTACCTGAATGTGCATTCTCCACCCTGACCAGCTTCCCGGGATATACCTGCCAACAACATCAGTAAAGGTATGGAAAGAGACTGACTTGTGTGTGACTGCGTTATTACCCTGCACCACCATAGACTTTGAGGGAACAGTCCCACCTGTGGGGGACTTAACATCTAGCTGCCTAATAACATCCCCTCAGAAGATTCATCTTGCAGCACTGGTCAAATTGATCAGAAACCACAGGTGGCGTCACGAACTATTACTATTTTCCCCTGTAAATATTCCCCCCATTGTATGAGCGCCCAGGGCCACGGACCGAGCTCTGCTGCCAGTGACATCCCCCATAGACTTCCATGGGCTCGGTGTCGAGTATCCCATAACCCTGGTACCATGTGCGACTCATTCTTTGGTGTCACGAACAGGATCCGAAGCTTACAATTTGTGAGTCCTGTGTGCCTTTGTGCACTGTTTTGTGCAGAAAAGACTGTGTGCAGTATTTGTAATTTTTGGCGCCATTTTCCGCCATTTTGCCGCCATATTCGCTCCCTGAGGCGCTGGTGAAGAAGGTGGGCGTGCCTTCGTGGGCGTACCCCCCCTGTGGCGCGAAAGTGATGGGCGCCCTGTCCAAATGCTATTATAATGTGAGAGCCTGCCCCACTGCAAGAGAGATCCGCCTTCTCTTCATCCTCTATGCCAGGAAGAGAAAGCGCAAGTCCCGCCTCCACGGAAGAGACCAGATTGTTCCAGATGGAAAACACAGTCTGGCCTGGAGAGAGATGGCGGAAGGACAGGAGACGCTGTGTGGAGGAGCGGCGGCGCGCAGGCCCCGTTCCCCTGAAGAGCTACTGCCTGTGCCGGAGCCGTCCCTAGGTTGGGAGACCGACCAAACCATGCAGAAACTGGAAGAGGTGGATGCGGTGTTAAGGGACCTGGCCCAACACCGTGAAGAAATGGAGGAGATAGAGCAAAGATGGCGTGCCCAGAAACAGCGGCTGCTGTGGGACGCAGCGCTCTCCCCTCCAGGAGCGCAACTATTACCTGTGTCACCAGTGCCAGCGGCTGAGGAAAAACCGGAGGCCGCCTCCAAAAGTGCTGATCCCGACTCCATCGATGAAGCGGCGGGAGAGAAGGAGGCTGAGGAGGCCCTGCCCGTTCCGGAGTACCGGCCAGGCCGGGAGGCCGCAGCGGAATGCCGATCCCCGGTAGGGACACCGAGGAGACCCAGCCGTCCGTGTTGGAGGTCGACTGGGAGGAAATGGAGTACCTGGACGACGTGGAATACGCCGCCCAGATAGAGAATGAATGGCGACGCCGTGAGCAGGAGCAGCGACGTCAGCAAGAGGAGCGAGAGGTGCAACAGTTCCGTCAGCGGTACCAGGAGGAGTTTCTCGCTGATAAAGAAAACGTCAGGAGAGACAAAGGTACGCTCCGGGAACCGCGGCGCCAGGGGTGCGTTAGTATCTTCAAACTCAGAAAAGGCTGGGGTTTCATCCATGAGCCAGGCCTGTACCAAGGGGTATTTGTCAGCCGCAGGGATGTAGAATCTCATCTGCCCGTGGGACACCCGGAAAGGGATCTCATGAATGGGGATATAGTCACCTATACGCGTCACTGGGGTCTTAAAGGGTGGTATGCCTTAAACGTCACCCGTGTCAGCGACCCCATCCCTGCATTCGGCAACACACCCCATAGCTCAACATCCCAGGCTCCAGTCGCATCAGCGCCAGACCGTGCACCTGCATCGTACACTGCGACCTATTCTGCAACGCAACCGGATGGTGCGTCCTCAGTTAGATCACAGCACAAGCCTGCGTCCTCAATGGAAGACCAATACCTGAACGAGGCACCCGTGGGGTCCCAAGCGGATCGCTCAAATGCGACCAGGACTGTGGCTACTCAAACGCAAGTAGCAGGACATGATCTGTTTGTAATGCGTTCCAGAGCGCACCGCGTGCTTCCAGCCCCAGGAGTGGAAGACGTCATTGATATCTGCAAGCAAGAACAGTAGGACCCAGACAGGGTTTACTGCAGCTGTATAAAGTTGAAGAATTTGCACTTTATTAATATTGTGATAAATGTTTTGCATAATTTTGAATAGAATACCCCAGTTGGGTAATGAGAAGATATAGTATTATTGTGATTTTACTTGAAAAATGTTCATATGCAAGGACTGTGTGCTGAGGACTCTTGCAGCACAAAAACATTTTAAATGTAAATATTCGCACTTCGGTGCCCCATCTTGGTTTTACATAAAGCCTTACTACCTCTGAAGAAAAACCCGTATGGTGTGGCCTAGAGTGAGGTCTGCAGCTCAGAAGTCCTGCAGCCCACCCAGGACCCACGTGGGAGGTTTTTGGTGCGGGTCCTCCACAAGTATATTGTATTTATGTGAAAAATGGTTTCGATATTTTTCTACTTGACATTGTATACATTGTAACGTTAAAGAGTCCTTACCTCCCGCAAGGGATGAGTTATATTGTTGATGTTATATATAAAAAATGTTTTTCTTTTCTGTTTCAGCCTTGGAGTGCTGATGATAACTAGGGGGGGATGTGTGGCCCAGCTGCGCTTGGTACACATGTTCCCTGGAGAGTGCACAGGAAGGTAATTACAAAACCTGATATTCATTCACAACACTCACACTTCCCAACATTACCACTAGAGGGAATCTTAGAATATATAAGGTTAGTGAGACGTAGCAGTTCAGTTGGTGTTCAGTCTGGTTCAAGCCAGATCAGTTCCTGACAGAGCTCAGAGAGAGCTGAAGTGATTCTTGTCACAGACAGAAGGAGAGAGATTGAGCTGTTACTCAGAACAGACAGATTGCTAGTACCCTATGTATGTGGAAAGTGACTCTCGGAGCAAGCGTGTATTCAGTCTGACGGAACGTCCTGAGAGCTGCTCTGGACAGAGTCTTTGAAGGAAAGAAGGAAGGGGACTACAGTTTGCAGAACATCGAGTTAACTGAGAACAGTCAGTGAGCTGGAGAGAAAGAAAGCTGACAACTACACCTACTGCTACCCGTGCTTATGTTAAGGGTAAGAGTGAGGCGACGGGCAAGTGGTTACCCAAGAAAGGAGTGACTTCGGTGACAGATCACCTTCACTCGACTAACCGGACACCGGGTCCGAAGTATTGCTAGAACCTTCACGGCTAGTGAGAGAAACACCGGAATCCTTGCTGGACTTCAAGTCACAGAAGGTAGCCCTAAGTGTCGATACGTAACAGGAGTCAGGGGGAACAGGACGGAGTCGGCCTGATCAGCCACAACGGCTTAGTTCTTTCCAACATCTGGTCACCAGAGATAGAAAAGGCTCCACCACAATGTCGACCGGGCGTAGCTGTTATACATAGAGTTGAACTTCGCTTCACGCAGGTTGGAAACTCACACTTTAAAGGGAAAGGAGGCCTTAAACTCACTCAGCGATTACCTGAATGTGCATTCTCCACCCTGACCAGCTTCCCGGGATATACCTGCCAACAACATCAGTAAAGGTATGGAAAGAGACTGACTTGTGTGTGACTGCGTTATTACCCTGCACCACCATAGACTTTGAGGGAACAGTCCCACCTGTGGGGGACTTAACATCTAGCTGCCTAATAACATCCCCTCAGAAGATTCATCTTGCAGCGCTGGTCAAATTGATTAGAAACCACAGGTGGCGTCACGAACTATTACTATTTTCCCCTGTAAATATTCCCCCCATTGTATGAGCGCCCAGGGCCACGGACCGAGCTCTGCTGCCAGTGACATCCCCCATAGACTTCCATGGGCTCGGTGCCGAGTATCCCATAACCCTGGTACCATGTGCGACTCAATTCCACATGTGTTAATTCATAGTTTTGATGCCTTCAGTGTGATTCTACAATTTTCATAGTCATGAAAATACAGAAAAATCTTTGAATGAGAAGGTGTGTCCAAACTTTTGGTCTGTACTGTATATATATATATATATATATATATATATATATACCATATCTATACACAAGTAAGCACAATATTATGGGTAACAGTAGCAAAGTCAATACAAAATATGACACTATCAGAACACAGCGATGTGACTAAATACGATATCTAGCAATATTATATTATATACACTGTTCTAAATTGTTCTTATTATCTAGCAGTTAAATGACGGTTGATGAGTAATGCTTAGCCTTTATGTTCCAGCTTTACAGGCGTCATTCTAGCTACTAGGCCCATCACCATTTATTCGACTTTAGAGACTTTCAATGTTACACTAGCCCTAATGGGGGTCACCAATATGTCATGCTAGCCTGCAAGTCCTAGATAAGCGACTCATGACAGCTAGTCTGCTCCGGGATCGGAACATTCTCAGGTAGTTCTGCTGCAGAAGTACCACAAGCTCATTCCAATTTTTGTGTGTCATCCTCCTTTCACATCTTGGCGCCAAATGAACTCTGCTTCGCCATCCTGGCCTTTTATATTTAGCAACTGCTCCACAGCTGTCACCTGACCTGGCGCCCCCTTCAAATTCTTCCCCCCAGGAAATACACTCTCCGTCCTTCAGTTTCTACCTATCCTGTCTAACCAGCAGAGGTCCGCTTTTATTTTCAGGTGCTGTAAGATGTTGACTAGATGCATCTTCTGTTCGCCACCCCCTTAAAATACCTTTTGAATAATTTTATTTCCTCAGAGTCAATCAATGTATTCAGCTTTTCACTAGCTATTTTCAGAATATAAAGTATTTTTCATCAATGTTTTTTATGTTTAGCTGTACATTTAATTGTAGCAAAAAATGTTAAAACTTTATCACAATTACATAATGAATTATGAAAATTAAATACATTCTCAGTTCTATACACATGGGAAATATAAAAACAAAAATCATTGTTAAAGTTAAATACTTTTTCCTAATATGTCCTTAAAGTGTTTGGAAAAGTCATCCTTTTTGTGCAGCATTTTATTGAGAAAAAATAAAAATAAAATAATCATAATTATTATGGAGGATGGAGCTGACCTTTGCCCACAATCTGATTTTGTACTTTGGTGGGCTGTATCCTTAGTCATAAATGGCTTCATTAGCTGCTTTAGGATGACAAAATAAAGATAATTGCATACTCTTCCCCTGTGTAATAGTCTAACCTAATGGGCAATCAGCGAGACCATTTCTACTTTAAGGCTGTGGTTCCACGGTCCGGAACCACAGCGCTTTGGACGGAGCGGAAATTCCGCTCCGTCTAAGCCCCGCCCCCTTTCTGACGCGCGCTCTTTCCGGAGGTGTTCAGGATACCTCCGGAACACCTCCGGAAAGATTGCAGGGCTACATAGCCCTGTGTGAAATTCTGTTGCGGCGACGCACCGTCGCCGCAATACGCGAGGACATGCTGCGGTCTGAAAAGACGCGCCGCATGTCCGTTTACGCAGGTCTGCCACCTGCGTGTTGTTACGCATAGTGGAGACGGGATTTCTTGAAATCCCCTCCACTATGCTGTAACATCTGGACGCTGCGTGTTTGGCGCTGCGCCAGCGCACAGCGCCAAACACGCAGCGTTTACTGATCGTGGAAACTCACCCTCAAGCTTTGACCCTCTTTTTTTTAGGGCAGGACATATTTACTTTAATTTTTCTGTTCTGTGTAATGACTTGTGAAATAATAAAGTGACATGAAAATTGGAGCGGACTGTTACTTAGCTAAGTGCAATATTTTTACTTCTAAAAGTCTACTCTTAGTAGTGCAAAGTAATTCTAACTTATCAATGTAAAAATATTACTGTTAAGTTATTAAATTTATTATAACGTAATTAATTATTGATTTTGCTATTTGAGCAAGGATGAAATGTTTAGTGTTTAAAAAATGTTTTCATTTTGTGTTATTTAAAATAAAATAGTCATTAATAGGCAATTCCCAATGACAGCCATAAAGTTTTTAGCTGCCACACCTGTATTTCACACCCATATTCTAATGGATCCTCATGACCCCACTATTAATCCCACTGATTTTAATGAAAAAGAAGAACCCGGTCTTAATAAGGGTTAGTTCACACGACCGTATTTTCAGACTGAGTGCTGTCTGTAAAAAAACTGATGGAGAGCTCTAGGACCAAAGTTATTTAGTTGGACTGTTTAGACGACAGTTTTTTTCATGTACCGTATCTACAAATTGTTGATAAATACTGACATATATAAATGGATGCCATCCTAACAGCATACTGATGAAAATTGAGATGAAAATCGGCCATTTTTCTAGATGAAAATCGGATAATTTGAACTTACAATCGTGTGAAATTCCAGAGCTTAAAGAAGTCCTCCCATTAAGTTTCTATTCATTATATTTGTGTATATATGCACTTGGGGAACCAGTCAACAGAGGTCCCTGTGCAAGAACAGTATATGGACTCTGTGGATCCCAACAGCTCATCATAATGTACAATTCCACCTGCTTTGGAGGTAACCAAAGCTCTTTTCCCATGATTGCTCAGTTTGGCTGGACGGCCAGGTATAGGAAGACTTCAGGTGGTCCCAAACTTCTTCCATTTAACATTTTTGGAGGTCACTGTGCACTTAGGAACCTTGAGTACTGCAGAAATTCTTTTGTAACCTTGGCCAGATCTGTGCCTTGCCACAATTCTGTCTCTGAGCTCCTTGGCCAGTTCATTTGACCCCATGATTTTCATTTAGTCTGACATGCACTGTGAGCTGTGAGGTCTTATAAAGACAGGTGTGTGCCTTTACAAATCAAGTCCTATCAGTTTAATTAAACACAGCTGGACTCCAAAGAAGGAGTAGAACCATCTCAAGGATGATCACAAGGAAATAGACAGCAGGTTGGTCAGATTCATAAGTTGCCGACTTTCACTAAAGTCGAGTTTCGCCGAGCGAAACCCGACCATAGCGTGGTCGGCCATGCGGTCGTCGACCAGAGCGCCAAAGTCGGTTTTCCCATAATGCTTAAAGGCGCCTTTTTTCAGCCAATGAGCAAGGACATACACTGTGGGCAACGAGATGACATGGGCAGCATCCACCACCATCTTAGAGAAGGGCATTGCAGTGATTGGCTTGCTTTGGGGGGCGTCATAGTGTCTATAAAAGCCTTACCGCCGACCGCCATTTTACTTCTGCCGATCTTAACAGTAGGGAGAGGTTGCTGACGCTGTTTATCAGTAGGGAGAGAGTTAGGGCTGGAAAGAGAAGTTCTTAGGTGCTTGTGCTGATAGCAATTGTGCTGCACAGTTAGTGTGCAGTGACAGGGGAGGATTTTCTTGTGTGCAGCAGCGCTGGTTATTAGGCTGCCTGCTAGCTGTATTGATGTGTGTACACTGCTGTGCAGACTGCTTTTTACACAGCACTAATACTTTTATTCTTTTTTTCTGCACAGTTACTGAGCGTTCATTTTTTCCCACACCGTATAGAGCTGTACGTTCCTCACACACTACCGTGTACCGGCTGGTATCACGGACAAATACATGCTGATTATCTGTGTGACTCCGGAAATATATACGGAGATTGAAATTTTCCCCTGTACTATATACACCTGGAATCTTCTGATACAGTACCCTTTTTCTGCTTTTTATATTCTGGTCTAATCCATACTGAGCCTGTGAGCAACTGTGTGTGACTCCGGAAATATATACGGAGATTGAAATTTTCTCCTATACTATATACACCTGATATCTCGTTATACAGTACCCTTTTTCTGCTTTTTATATTCTGGTCTAATCCATACTGAGCCTCAGAGCGTCTGTCTGTGACTTCCGAAATATATACAGAGATTTACAATTTTCCCCTACACTATATACACCTGGTATCTTCAGATACAGTACCCTTTTTCTGCTTTTTATATTCTGGTCTAATCCATACTGAGCCTGTGAGCATCTGTGTGTGACTCTGGAAATATATACGGAGATTGAAATTTCCCCCTATACTATATACACCTGGCATCTTGTGATACAGTACCCTTTTTCTGCTTTTTATATTGTGGTCTAATCCATACTGAGCCTGTGAGCATCTGTGTGTTACTCCGGAAATATATACAGAGATTTAAATTTTCACCTTCACTGTATACAGGTGTACGCTTCTGATACAGTACCATATATCTGCTGGTATTTTGGTACATTTTCCAACCATGAGGAAGTATGGTGGAAGAGGCCGCGGACGTGGGCAGAGGGGGCCAGCTGGTACTGATGGTGGTGGTGGTGCATCTGCTGGTAGTGCCAAAAGCACGATAGCACCTAAGGCAGGAGGTGTTGAGCCTGCGTCATCATCTGGCTTCAGAAGGCCTGGAAGGCTCCCTTTTCTGGGAGTAGGTAAACCGCTTTTAAAGCCGAGCATCAGGAACAGTTTTTGGCTTACATTACCGAAACAGCCTCCAGCTCTATTACCTTCTCTTCTGTAGTTTCATTAATGCAAGCACTGAGTCATCAGTGCAGGCTCCTGGTCAGGAACAACACCTTTCCTTGTGTCCTTCACCCCCACCACAAGTGAAGAATGCGGCAGGCCACACTTCAGATTACTGCATGGAGCTCTTTTCACATACCATGCCTGGGTTATCAAGTCAAATCCTGAATTCCCCAGTCCAAGATGAATCTGACATGGAGTGCACTGATGCACAGCCACTGCTATATGATTCTGCTGGTACATTCACCCAGAGCACTACATTGCCCTCGCAGTCTACTGAGCCAGAATCTGACACTGATGAAACTCAAGTGCCCCTTCCCGCATACTATACCACCTTACATGGTGACACAGAGGAAGGTGCAGATGAAATTGAAGAGGAGGTGATGGATGACCCAGTTGTTGACCCGGATTGGCATTCATTGGGGGAAGAGGGTGCCGCTGGCAATAGCTCAGAAGAGGAGGAGGATCCGCAGCAGGCATCGACATTGCAGCTGCGGTTATCTGGCAGGCCCGTAGCAGTCCAAAAACGTGTTAAAAAACCAAAGGAGGAGGAAGAGGAGGAGGAGGAGGGAAGCCTTGATGACAGTCAGCCATTGTCTGCTCAGGGAACTGTCCTGGACGAGGTGGAGGAAGAAGAGGAAGAGGAGGAGGATGAGGGGGATGATTATTTGGGGAGGAGGATGCTTCTCAGGGGGCAAGAGAAAATGTTGGCTTGCCTAGGTCAGGTACAAGGTTTGTGCGTGACTGGAGGGATGTGGATTTGCCAGAAAGTGCTACTCCTCCCACCACTGGCATTGCATCATTGACACCTGGAACATTGGCTCACATGTGTGATTATGTCTTGCGGATCCTAAAAAGGGACCCCCGCATTGCCAAAATTATGAAGATGATGACTACTGGTTGGCCAGAATCCTCGATTCACGGTATAAAGGCAAATTACAGAACATCATGCCACAGGAGAACCTAGAGCTAATATTGGCGAACAAACAAGCAACTCTGGTTTGTTAGAGGCATTCCCAGCACACAGCAGCGGTGCAGGTTCTACCACAAGCTGTACTGGGCAACATGGAAGAGGTGTTCGTGGTGCACACAGCCGAAGTGGCGTTGGAGACAGGGGTTTCATGACCATGTTGTGCACTGATTTCTCGAGTACCGCTCACATGACTGTTAATACTGAATCGATTGCAACAGACAGGAGACAGCAGTTGTCAACTATGGTTCAAAATTACCTCTCCTCCCCTATCGATGTTCTCCCTCACAGGTCATTCCCCTTTGACTACTGGGCCTGTAAACTGGACACCTGGCCTGAATTGGCACAATATGCCTTACAGGAGCTCGCTTGCCCTGCTAGTAGTATGCTATCAGAAAGTATCTACAGTGCTGCTTGATCAATCCTGACAGAAAGAAGGACCCGGCTGTCGACCCAAAATGTTGGTGATCTCATCTTCATTAAAATGAACCATGCCTGGGTTTCAAAGGATTTTGCACCACCTTCCCCTGATGACACATAGGTTGCCAGCAAAATGGCTCGCTTTGTCCTCCTCTTCCTCCGACTTCTCCAATTCCTCCATTTACAGCTGCTGAACGTCCAGCCTACACCTCAACATATGCCAGTTTTTCCACCTCCTTTAACTGGGCTGTACCCCCCCCAGGGCTGGCTTCAGCACCTGACGCACCTGGGCAAGTGCCGGGGCCCTGTTCAGGTGGGGGGCCTATGAAGGTGTGTGCGACAGAGCAGGAAGGGACACCAGGCCGAAGATCAATCCAACGGGATTTATTGAGACAGGGAGCACATAACATAAAATATCAATAGCTTAAGAGTACACAATGAGTCCACACCAAGAGGGAAACAGTTCCGGGGGCGCCATCCGGTAGTCCGACACCAGGGAAAGGAAAAAATTATCCTGGGATGAGTTCAATGGATCCAACAGATGATGGACATAACACCATTCCACTGGATCACACACGGGCACTAGGATCTCACCTCAGCATAAGATCCTAGCCCCTGGCCCATCAACACCCAACAACAGTCTTTAGATTCAGTCCTCAAATCCAGTAGGATGGTGAGACATCACAATTCCATGTGGCAAAATAATCTCCAATCTCCATACATGATACCAGGGTCCAGCCACAGCTGCAGATCCCTGTCCTTCAAAGCACACAGCATCAACTAACTGAACATGTGGCTTTTTGTCCTAACACTCTAAAGGTACTGTCACACTAAGCGATTGCACCAGCGATCACGACACGACACAAGCTGTAGTATCTCTGCCCAGCAAAGGGGGCTGATCCCAACACCCACCCCCTTAAACATAGCTCCAAGGACTAAGAACATTCCAGAAACCCTGTCTGCAGTCTCTGTACAGGTTTGTGTATTGGTGTTGCCCCCTGCAAAGTGGAACAAAGACAAGCATGTCCCCACCAGATACAGGCAAGGAATGCTAATATAAGCTTGATTACAGTATGGTCCATGTGCACAGGCTGGGGGGTGACTCTCTGTTACAACCCTCTGTTACAGGTCCCACTCGCCGGTAGAGACACCGGCGTACTATGAGGGGCCCTTTGCCAGTGCTGGCGCCCACGAGTGGGCCCCCCTACTTGCTCAGGGCCCCAGCACTTGCAATACTTACCTCTCCCTGCTCCACCGCTGTGAAGTCTTCCGCGTTTCCTGACAGTGACATTCAGGTCGGAGAGCGCGATGACGTCACTTCTGTGTGCCCTCTGCCTGAACAGTCACAGTGCAGAGAGCTGGAAGATGGCAACGCTGAGGAGTCCAGAGTAGAGAAGTGCCCAGCCAGGAGTGGTATTTCATTTTTTTAATGTTTGGAACAATGTATGGGGAGCATTATACACTGGAGAATTATATATGGGGCCCATCATACACTTGAGCATCATAGATAGGGCCCATTATACACTGGAGCATTATACAGTCAGGGCCAGAAATATTTGGACAGTGACACAATTTTCGCGAGTTGGGCTCTGCATGCCACCACATTGGATTTGAAATGAAACCTCTACAACAGAATTCAAGTGCAGATTGTAACGTTTAATTTGAATGGTTGAACAAAAATATGTGTTAGAAAATGTAGGAGTTGTACACATTTCTTTACAAACACTCCACATTTTAGGAGGTCAAAAGTAATTGGACAAATAAACATAACCCAAACAAAATATTTTTATTTTCAATATTTTGTGGCGAATCCTTTGGAGGCAATCACTGCCTTAAGTCTGGAACCCATGGACATCACCAAACGCTGGGTTTCCTCCTTCTTAATGCTTTGCCAGGCCTTTACAGCCGCAGCCTTCAGGTTTTGCTTGTTTGTGGGTCTTTCCCTCTTAAGTCTGGATTTGAGCAAGTGAAATGCATGCTCAATTGGGTTAAGATCTGGTGATTGACTTGGCCATTGAAGAATGTTCCACTTTTTTGCACTCATGAACTCCTGTGTAGCTTTGGCTGTATGCTTGGGGTCATTATCCATCTGTACTATGAAGCGCTGTCCAATCAAGTTTGCAGCATTTGGCTGAATCTGGGCTGAAAGTATATCCCGGTACACTTCAGAATTCATCCGGCTACTCTTGTCTGCTGTTATGTCATCAATAAACACAAGTGACCCAGTGCCATTGAAAGCCATGCATGCCCATGCCATCACGTTGCCTCCACCATGTTTTACAGAGGATGTGGTGTGCCTTGGATCATGTGCCGTTCCCTTTCTTCTCCAAACTTTTGGCTTCCCATCATTCTGGTACAGGTTCATCTTTGTCTCATCTGTCCATAGAATACTTTTCCAGAACTGAGCTGGCTTCTGGAGGTGTTTTTCAGCAAATTTAACTCTGGCCTGTCTATTTTTGGAATTGATGAATGGTTTGCATCTAGATGTGAACCCTTTGTATTTACTTTCATGGAGTCTTCTCTTTACTGTTGACTTAGAGACAGATACACCTACTTCACTGAGAGTGTTCTGGACTTCAGTTGATGTTGTGAACGGGTTCTTCTTCACCAAAGAAAGTATGCGGCGATCATCCACCACTGTTGTCTTCCATGGGCTCCCAGGTCTTTTTGGATTGATGAGTTCACCAGTGCTTTCTTTCTTTCTCAGGATGTACCAAATTGTAGATTTTGCCACTTCTAATGTTGTAGCAATTTCTTGGATGGTTTTTTTTCTGTTCTTGCAGCTTATGGATGGCTTGTTTCACCTGCATGGAGAGCTCCTGTGACCGCATGTTTCCTTCACAGCAAAACCTTCCAAATGCAAACACCACACCTCAAATCAACTCTGGCCCTTTCATCTGCTTAATTGAGAATGACATAACAAAGGGATTGCCCACACCTGTCCATGAAATAGCCTTGGAGTCATTTGTCCAATTACTTTTGGTCCCTTTAAAAACAGGGTGGCACATGTTAAGGAGCTGAAACTCCTAAACCCTTCATCCAATTTTAATGTGGATACCCTCAAATGAAAGCTGAAAGTCTGGACTTCAACTGCATCTGAATTGTTTTGTTTAAAATTCATTGTGGTAATGTCTAGAACCAAAATTAGATAAATGTTGTCTCTGTCCAAATATTTATGGACCTAACTGTATATGGGGCACATCATACACTGGAGCATTCTAAATGGGGCCCATCATACACTGGAGCACCATATACGGGGCCCATTATACACTGGAGCATCATATAGTCCCATCATACACTGGAGCATCATCCATGGGGCCCATCATATACTGGAGCATCATATACGGGGCCCATTATACACTGGAGCATCATATACGGAGCCCATTATACACTGGAGCATCATATATGCCCATAATACACTGGAGCATCATCCATGAGGCCCATCATATACCGGAGTATCATTTACGGGGCCCATTATAGACTGAAGCATCATACACGGGGCCCATTATACACTGGAGCATCATATGGGGCCCATTATATATGGATTGCGTGTTATTCCACTTTTTGTTCAGCGGTATGATGATAAAGCATTGTTTTTTGCTTAATTTTTTATGGTGTTCACTAAAGGGGTTAACTAGTGGGACAGTTTTATAGGTCGGGTCATTGCGGATGCGGCGATAACAAATATGTCTACTTTTATTGTTTATATATTTTTTCATGCAAATATTTATTTAGAGATAGAATATATATTGAGTTTTTTATTATCATTTTTGATTTTTATATATTCATTTTTACAATTGTTTAAAAACTTTTTTTTTACTTTTTTCTAACTTTTTTATTTTGTTCCACTATGGGCCTATCATATTTTGCAGGCTGATCACTTCTATAGCATGAGATGAAGCAGCTTCTGCATGCTACAGAAACTGTCAGCGCTGCACTGACAGAGACTTGTTGATCATGCACTGTATAAGATCAGCAAGTTTACTAGAGCTGGTGACCCAGATGTCGTCATGATGACATTGGGTAACCATCGCAACGATAGGGACCCCGCATCAAGCCGCGGGGTCTCTGATCCATAGGCAGAGGGTCTGTCAACCCTCTGCCAGCTTCCAGAATGCTGCAATCGTGTTTGATCACAGCATTTCGGGAGTTAAAGTGTCGGGAGCAGTCTGTGACCACTCCTGGCACCTAGTGCCGGGTGTCAGCTGTCAGAATCAGCTGACACACAGCGGCGATCGCCAGTGCACCCCCTGTGTGTGCAGGCGATTGCAATGGCGTAACGGTCTGTCCCTGGTCAAATAACCCCAGGGCACATGGACAGATCATTATGTCTGATGTCAGAAAGGGGTTAACAAATTTTTTTCACGTCTTAGGTAAAAAAAAAAAAAAGAACCGAGACATGTTTGATGTCTATGAATTCATAATGACCTGGAGAATCATAATGGCAGGTCAGTTTTAGCATTTAGTGAACGTGGTAAAAAAAAAAAAAAAAACACTGTGAGATTGCACTTTTTTTTGCAATTTCATCGTACTTGGAATTTTTTTTCCCATTTTTGGTAAAACCAATGGTGTACAACTTGTCCTGCAAAAAACAAGCCCTCACATGGCCATATTGACCAAAAAAGAAAAAAGTTATGACTCTGGGTAGAAGGGGAGCAAACAACGAAAATACTTCCTGGGGTTAAGGGGTTAATGTGTTTCAATAAAAAGTACGTTTTTTATTCCATTTGGTGGATTATGGTTACTCCATTCTTGTTCTTTGCTCTCAGATTATAGGAGTACTCCACCACTCTTTAATTTCTTACTACTACTGTGAGGGAAGGTTACATTTCTAATAGTTATTAGCCACAATAATATATGATGTGCAATTGGAATATTTGGTTAGTATATCCTTAAAAATGTCCCAAGTTACCATAACATGGTCCCAGTCTACACAATTAAGCTCTTCCCTTAATTTGTTGAATTTAGCTTTCCTAAAGTTCCAGATTTTGTATTTCCCCTTTGAAATGTTTTATTGAATATGGAATTGAAACTTACCATATTTTGGTTGCTGCTACCCTAATGCTCTAGGATCAGCAGATCTGAAATTGTTTCTGGTCTATTTGATAGGACCAGATCCAGCAGATTACCTCCTCTGGTCGGTTCATCCACCGGCTGAGAAAGGTAAATGACTTGTACTATGGATAAGAATTAGCAGCTTTTAGAATAACCAGAAGATTCTATGTCCCTTTAAATATGTGGATAGCTAAAACGTCCTATAGTAAGGACCCTAGTATTATTATTTGCTGCCTTTTTAACTAGTTGCAGCATTTCATCCTTTATCTGCTTAGCTACGTTAGGAAACTTGTAGAAACTCCATTTAGCAGCTTTCCATTATTGCCATCCCCATGTACATTTACCCATACTGACTCTACATTGTTGCAGCTCCCCCCAATGTCGTCATTGAGCACAAGTCTTAAGTTGGATTTAACAACAATACACTCCCATCCACCTTTTTTGTCTTTCCTGTCCTTTCTTAATGTAGTGTAACCCTCTATGTATGTCGCCCAGACATGGCTTTCTTCCAGCCAGGTTTCAATAATGCCCAATTTTTATTGTGCATAACACATATAAATATTTTTTCTTGCAGAATAAAAATACCCAAACTGATCAAAAAACTAAAGCACAAATAGCTCTATCCTCCATATCTGCATCTGGTACTGAAGCTGACCCTATATTGTTGCCTCCTTATAAGATTCCAGCCAACTTCCTTATAAGGTCAGAGGCCCCTGTAGAATCAGAACACAAGATTCCATTATGACATCATTATGACATCACAATTAAACATCACTACTTTAACAAGTGTTTACACTCCCATCCTCACTTTGACAACCTGTTGTCATTGCTGTTTGTGATAAGCTGTATAGCGAGTCATATACTATTTGCGATTTGATTTACTTGAAATGTCTGGAATTTCCCCAGACAAACTTCAGGTGTTAGCACTACTCCAGGGGATTCTGACCACCTATGCCCCTGACATTGTGCAACCAATACCCGATGGCGTCCTCAGCTTCATTTACCGGCTGGTAATGGAGTTAGTGAGAGACTGCCTGACCAAATACCACCAAGGTCGAATAAGCCAAGAATACCTTGAGCATTTACAGAAGAACATCTGGACATTGGTACAACAGGTATGTAGCAGATAATCTGCACAAATCATATAAATATAATATTAATAATGAAATACAAGATTAAGTTTACCCTGAACCAAATACCCAAATAAGAATATCCGGGGAGCCGAAATAGGACATACAGGCTACATGACAAGGGAGGGGGAGAGATCTAAAGGGTTAGCAGATGTAGGGTGAGAAGGTTGTGCATGTGGGGGGGGGATTGGATTGGTTAACCTTCTAATCCCTTAATGAGTTTGCAAATTTCTGTTTCTGCGGTTTCGTTTTTCGCTCCCCTTCATCCAATAGCCATAACTTTTTTTATTGTTCCGTCAATATGGCCGTGTGCGGGCTTGTCTTTCGCTGTACGAGTTGTACTTTTAAATGACACCACTGATTTTTCCCATATATTGTACTGGAAAATTCCAAGTGTGGTGAAATTTAAAAAAAAAAGTTAATTTCTGCAATAATTTTTGGGGTTGTTTTTTTTTACCATGTTCACTAAATCCAAAGACTGACTTGCCAATTTAATTGTACAGGTCATTACGAGTTTGCAGATACTAAACATGTAAAGGTTCTTTCTTATCTAAATGGTGAAAAAAATTACAAAGTTTGAAAAAAAAAAATTGCTCCACTTTATGAGACCCGTAGCGTCTCCATTCTTTGTGATCAGGTGAAGGCTTTTGTCATTTTTATTGATATCATATTGGGGAGATACAATGTTTTTATCTCTTGTTTTTGCATTTTATCGCAGTGTTGCGTTGACCAAAAAAACGTAATTCTTACATTTCGATTTTTTTTCTCGAATTTTTTACCGAGTGGATTAATTTGCTATTTTGATAGATTGGACATTTCTAAACGCATCAATACTAAATACGTGTATTTTTTATTTTGAATGGTGCAAAAGGGGGGCGATGTGAACTCTTTTATATTTATTAAAAAAAATGTTTCTCCTTTTTACTTGCTTCAATAGTCCCCTTAGGAGACTTGAAGCTGCGATCTTCGGATCGCTTGTGCTTCACATAGCAGGGCTTCAGCCATGTTCGGTGCTCATAGGAGATGGCAATGATATGTATGGTGGTCTTCCCTGACATGACAACCCACTGGCCCCCCGCAATCATGTTGCAGGGGCGCTGATGGGCGGGTCTTCTGACGCGCTCAAGTTAAATGCTGCTGTCAGTGATTGATAGCGGCATTTAACATGTAAACAGCTGAGGATGAATCACAATTCCACCCGTGGCTGTTAGAGGCACGTCAAACCAGCTGTCATATGCTGGGAGCCTGCATCAAAGGGGGTAGACGACATTGGATGTACCTATACGTCCAAGGTTGTAAACGTGTAAAGGAACACAGATTTGTTTGTTTTTCTGTTCTCATTTTCCCATCACTTTCTTTCAAGAGCCATAACTTTATTATCTTCAAAGTTGTGGATTTCAGTGGCTCCATTCTATTTACCATACTTTGTACTGACAGAAGGGAAAAAATACATGTGAGATGAAATGGTGCTTTGTGTTGCTTTATTCAGAGACCCAGAACATTTTTATTTTTCTGTTGATGGGGCTGAGTGAAGGCTTATATTGTGAACACACAATTTTATTAATACCAACTTTGTTGACATGCAATGCTCTGATTTTGTGTCTCTGACTGTATATGTGCATGTCTGTGTACTGTATGTGGGTGCATCTATGTGTATTGTGTGTGCATGTCGCATACTGTATGTGGGTGCATGTCTGTGTACTGTATGTGGGTGCATGTCACCATATGTGAATGGTGAGGGGGCGGGCTGGGCCCTGAGTTCTATACCCATATTTCTCTGTGGTATCTGTGCATCATGAATCGTGGTGTGTGTTAAAAGGGCCCACTGAGACTCTTTTCCTGGGGCCCTCTAAAACCTGGTGCCGGCTGTGTGGGCGAATAATAGAAGTTGTTCAGTTTGAGCAAAGCGCATCTGAGCTTTTTAGTTCTCACGCATCTTTAAAAGGCTATTTTCATCTCCAAAATCCTATCCCAATATGTAGTAGTGGCAATAATAATAAAAATATTAGGAAGTACAGTACCTCCAATTAGAAATGTAGTATCGTTTTTTCTGATTGGCTATGTCTCTTTTCTCATGTGCAGGCATTGCAGGACCTTAGGTATTCATGGTTACGACCACTAGAAATTAGCTGTAACTATATCAGTGGTCATAGCCATGGATACCTATGGTCCTGCAATGCCTGCACATCAGGAAAAAAACATAGCGAATCATGAGAACTATACTACATTTCTAATTGGAGGCATATTATTACACCTTTTACATATTGGGATAGGATCTTGGAGATGGGAATACCCCTGTAATGTTGAAGTTCCCGAATAACATGCCAAGATGTGAGCTGCAATTGGGAGAGAGACGAATGAGGGTCTCTCTGAATGGAGTGACTGGGGAGTCAGCTGAAGGGCTGAGCAGTCTTTGTCCCTGGAGAGAATAATGACCAATTAATAGTGCACAGTCTGCCAGAGTGAGGTACCTGGAGCGGTCTCATACTGACCAGTGTGTGAATACAAGCATACATGCTGGATTACTGGGCGCATACCTGCTGGAATATTGGACCTGTACCTGCCAGATTATTGGACTTATCCCTGCTGGAGTATTGAACATGCAGTAATGGACAGATACCTGCTGTAGTATTGGACATATACTTGTCGGAGTTTTGGATGTGTTCCTGCCGGACTATTGGGAATATAACTGAGGCATTAATTTACAAATCCTTGTCAGACTATAGGGCATATATTTACCAGAGTATTTTGTGTATACTTGCCAGAGTATTAAACGTATAACTGCAGATGTATTTAACATATACCTGGTGGAGTATTGGTTGTATACCAACCGGAGCACTGGATGTATAATTACTGGAGTACTGGACATACACCTGTCGATGTATTGGATGTTTACTTGCTGGAGTATTGGACATATACCTGCCGTGTATTGGTGTATACTGCCGGAGTATTGGATGTATACCTGCCGAAGTATTGGATGTATACCTGCCGGAGTATTGGACATGCATCTGCTGTAGCATTGGGCATATACCTGTCGAAGAATTGGACGTATGCCTGCCGGTGTATTGAATGTTTACTTGCCGAAGTATTGGACATATATCTGCCGTTGTATTGGGTGTATAGTTGCCGGAGTATTGGATATATACCTGCCGGAGTATTTGATGTATTTTGATGTATACTTGTCAAAGTATTGGACATATACCTGCCGCTGTATTGGGTGTATAGTTGCCAGAATATCGGATATATGCCTGCTGGAGTAATGGATGTATAATTGTTGGAGGATTGGACGCGTACCTGCTGGAGTATTGGACATACACCTGACAGATTATTGGACGTATACATGCCGGAATAATGGATTTACACCTGCTGCAGTATTTACCTGCCCTACGTTCTGTATTTTCCTGCTGTTTTTACCTTAGTGTCGGAGCACGGCTGTTTTGTGTTCACCAGGGATTATGGAGCTAATACACCTTTAACGTTTTAAATTAAATTGTTGCCTGTGTGAACACGACCTAATGCCGATCTCAAGCACTACCTGAGTGATCCCTACAATGCCCATAAAGATGGTTTAGGAGAAAAGATCCTCCTGACAGATTCCCTTTTGAGGAACCCAGAGTGGTACTATTACTGTAATAAGGAGGCCCAGGGGGGTAGTATTAATATTATAAAGAGACCTTAGTGGGAACGCTCAAACATTTGCATTATTAATAGTAATAAATTTTGATTTTCTCCATTGGTAGGCAGGGTCATCTTTGTAATAGAGAGCCCTTCATCTTTGGAAGTGGGTGTGGGAAAGCAGCGTGGGTCTGTGTGCTTCATATGCCAGGGATGGACGCAGTCGCAGTCTGACCCTATTCCCACAGTAAAGATACTGCACTTCTTTTATCACTGGAATCTGAATTTATTATTGACACAAATTGTGATAATTTGTATTCTGTATAACAAATATAAATAATTTCTTACAACATGAAAATACCCTAACTGATCAGAAAAGTAAAGCACCCATTGCCATCTCCTTGCCTGCATCTGGTACTGAAGCTGACCCTATATTGTTGCCTCCTTAAGGGTTGCTAGCCAACTTCCTTATAAGGTAACAGGCCCCTGTAGAATCAGAACACAAGATTCCATTATGACATCACAATTAATCATCACTACTTACACAAGTGTTTACACTCCCATCCTCACTTTGACAACCTGTTGTCATTGCTGTTTGTGATAAGCTGTATAGCGAGTCATATACTATTTGCGATTTGATTTACTTGAAATGTCTGGAATTTCTCCAGACAAACTTCAGGTGTTAGCACTACTCCAGGGGATTCTGACCACCTATGCCCCTGACATTGTGCTACCAATACCCGATGGCGTCCTCAGCTTCACTTACCGGCTGGTAATGGAGTTAGTGAGAGACTGCCTGACCAAATACACCAAGGTCGAATAAGCCAAGAATACCTTGAGCATTTACAGAAGAACATCTGGACATTGGTACAACAGGTATGTAGCAGATAATCTGCACAAATCACAGAAAAGTTAAGTTAACCCTGAACCAAATACCCAAATAAGAATATCCGGGGGAGCCGAAATAGGGCATACAGGCTACATGACAAGGGAGAGGGTGAGATCTAAAGGTTAACAGAAGTAGGTGAGAAGGTTGTGGACGCATGGGGGGATTGAATTGGTTATCCATTTAACCCTTTTATGACCTTGCAAATTTCCGATTCTGCGGTTTCGTTTTTCGCTCCACTTCATCCCTTAGCCATAACTTTTATTGTCCCGTCAATATGGCCGTGTGTGGGCTTGTCTTTTGCGAAACAAGTTGTACTTTTGAATGACACCACTGATTTTACCATATAGTGTACTGGAAAATTTCAATTATGGTGAAATTATATAAAAAAGTGCATTTCTGCAATTATTTTGGGGGTTTATTTTTTTTACCATGTTCACTAAATCCTAACACTGACCTGCCAAGTTGATTGTACAGGTCATTACGAGTTCGCAGATACCAAACATGTAAAGGTTCTTTCTTATGTAGGGGTCCGTACTCGGTTGCGGTTGAAGTAGGCACCGGAAGCAATATTGATGAAATGTCCGAGCACGTTTGTTAAAACGGCATAAACTGCTCTGGACAGAAAAACAAATGAACAGTTTTTTTCGGCACAAAGCAGCAAACAGAAAAATAACCAGTCCATCTAGTACGGCATGTCCGTCCGCTCAGGTCTGTGTATTCTGCAACACACATATGGAGGTCTCCACACCTCCAGCCACAGACACTGAATGAGGCAATGGCCTCCATTTTATAAGCTAAACCGCACCACTGGGGTGGGGATATGTGAGCGGTCATTCCCACCCATCTCTTATGACTGCTCGTAAAACACGACCCTGGAATGGCCAAATAACTCTCTCAGCACTATAAGTGCTGGAGCATGCTTCCGAGTTCACATCACCGCAGCTAAGAACCGTGATGACACCTATCTCCTCTCAAGGACTTGTCCGGCGGCCATCTTACACTTATTTAAATGGTGAAAAAAAATAAAAAAGTTTGAAAGAAAGAAAATATGGCTCCACTTTATGAGACCCGTAGTATCTCCATTCTTTGGGATCTGGGTGAAGGCTTTTGTTTTGTGCACTGAGCTGTTGTTTTTATTGATACCATTTTGGGGTAGATACATTGTTTTGATTGCCTGTTTTGCATTTTATTGCAATGTTGCGGTGATCAAAAGAAAGTAATTCTGACTTTTTGATTTTTTTACCGATTGGATTAATTTACTATTTTAATAGATTGGACATTTCTGAACGCGTCAATACTAAATATGTGTATTATTTTATTATTAGTACTATTTCAGTTTGAAGGGGGTGATTTGAATTTTTTGTTTTATTTATTAAAACATTTTTCTCTCCTTTTTACTTGGAGACTTGAAGCTGTGATCTTCGAATCGCTTGTGCTTCACATAGCAGGGCTTCAGCCACGGTCCGGCGTTCATAGGAGATCTGTAATGATAAGCACAGGGGTCTTTTCAGACCCCCGGCTGTCATGACGACCCATCGGCACTGCACAATCACATGACAGGAGCTCTTATGGACAGGTCTTCTGACGCGCTTCTGGCCCGTTCAAGTTGAATGCCGATGTCAGTGATTTCTTAAAATCCCATCCACTATGCTATAACATCTGGACCCTGCCGGTTGGACGCTGCACAAGTACACAGCGTCCAACCCACCAGCGTTTACTAATCGCACATACCCTGAGAGAATGTAAATCTGTGATCGCTTCATCGCTTATACTATGTATTTTTAGTATTGCAGTATGTAGTGAAAGTCTCGGTCTCCTAGAAGCTCAGCCTAGGGCCACGTTCAGTATTTGGTCAGTATGTCCTACATCAACGCTCAGAGCCTCTGTGTTATTCCCTAATCTAACTATGTATGTTTTTTTAACTAATTAAATAAAAATCTAGTTTAAAGGGTCTATACTGTGGTGGTTGTTTTATCACGCTCTTCTTGTTGCTATACACAAAATGGAGAGGACAGCAGTGTGAGCTGCTTGTCCTTTCTGGCTCTGCAGACGCTTAGTCCACCATCCCTCTCTCCTGTTCCCACAGCCTCAGCTGATAGAGAGAGGCCCTAATGCCTGTTGTGCTGCAGTTAGGCTATGCTGCTACCTGCTGGCCAAAGTACGCATACCGATTAAAAACAGGAGACTTAATAATGAACTTTCCGATGATGGGACCCCCCTCCCCTGCCCCTCTGGGCCCCTGAGCAGCTGCACCGGCTGCACAGGCAGTATGTCCGCCCCGGCTACATCCCAATATAACTAGCAGGAAGATAAGAGTATTAATATGGGGTAATTAGGCGTTGGTTTTCTCCTGGTCTAGGCCTATTAGCTATACTGCGTATATATATATTTTAATGTTGCAGTCACCACAAATTTTGACTTGTAAAATTGATGAAGGCTGATATGGCCATTTTCCACATGTCCCAGTCAGCCATGTGTGTTATTTCCATACACTAGATATGGAGGGAGAACGAGGAGAATAAAGGTTTACAGGCGACAGTGTACTTGTAGTGTACTTGTTTGCGCCGATAGCAGGGGTAACGTGGTGACATAAATGGCCCCCTGAATTCTGCTCTTTCTCTCATGATTTCCTTTCTTGTTTTTTCTCATCTCTATAGGCCGAAGAAAAATCCCGCAGTGGAGAATTGGCCTTTATTAAACAACTGGCCCAAAACGTCCTGGACATACTGAATCCGGCCTACTCACCGGAGCGTCTGGTAAGGATCTGTCATCTTCTATATCTCATGTCCTTTTCTTATCTTCTCCAGATTACCAGTCATATTGCATAAGGTCAGATTTATGATGTTAGTGGCCTCTCTGTGGCAGACACAGGATATTTTATGGCAGCCTGTCTCTGCGGCTCCATCATCTGTGATGACAGTCTGTACTCAGAGGTGCGGAGTTTGTATTTCCACCCTGTCTCACATAATTATCACAATCTTCCCCTTTTTGTAAATGCTGCAGATTTGATAGAGTTATTAGAGAACAGTTG
>JARQOD010002932.1:0-71052 GCA_033576555.1 Oophaga sylvatica
TTCACAGAAACTGAGTGAGCTCTGCTGATTGCAGCCCCGCCCACCCATGTGGTAAGCCCTGCATACCCATGAAACAAACCTGGCCCATTCAAGTGGCAATTCCTGCCCACCCATATGACAAGCCCTTCCCACCTCTATCAGTTTCCAGAGCCAGAAAGTGAGAGAAATTGACATGACAACAAAGGAAGCAGCCAGAGATCATTGTGACCAGAAGAGCAGCTCTGGTTACAGCAGGATGTGACAATGGAAAATATTTAGTGAATGCTTATCTATGGCAGCTAATTCAAAGGGACATGAAAAGTAGTGTTCAACCCTTTTACAGGGAATGTTAATACAGATGTAGAATTTTTTAACACAGCACGTCATAATACTGCAAGATAACTTCACATATCCTGTGAATTGTGCTGTGTTAAGTCATAAGTTAAAGTTTTCTGAATCAAGACATCTTCCTACATCATAGTATAGTTAACATGCTGTGTTTTGATAAAAATTTTATGTCTTTAGCTCAGGGCATCTAAGAGTTTAAATTGGCAAGGTCATGGTTAATTCCGCCAGTGACCATAAGGGCTCGTTCACCCCTCAGTTTTTCTTGTTTCAGTATGGATGTCAACCATATGTTGTCCATTTAGCATGGACTGTTTGATAGGAGAAGCTTGATAAAATCAGGTTTTTTTTTGTCATCCAAGAAAAAATGATGAAACTTTGTAAAAACTGAAACAATGACCAAACTCTGATGCCACTGATCAAAAATAATTTTGAAATTAGGACCATTTTTTGCGTACAAGAAAAATCACTAACATGTGAAGGAGCCCTAAAAGCCCGGCTCTGCTATCAATCATTGCTGGACTCAAATGCAGCTGCTCAGCTGGCATTATCAACACGATGGTACATAATAATGCAACAAAGTGCACAAACGTCTTTAACTCTATGACGCACTTTTATGACAAGTTAAATTTGATATAAGACAGTATAATGGAATTTACTTACTCAAACAAACATTTCTGTGTACTGAACAACACATAGGGTTAAAGGTAGAATGTTATGATAAAGTCACTGGGGATTTTGTTAGAATCTCAAAGAATTGCTTTTCAAAAGTTATTTTTTCAAAGCATTTTTCACATTCATTACAGTAGAGAACAATGCAGTTTGATGTTATTTTGTGAGAATTCCTCACACTAGGCATACTTTCTCCCTCAGGGCTCCCATCACAGTTTTTCCAGTCTCTTCTTGGCATGTGGCTTATTCTCGTGTCAGTTTATTCACTACAGCACAGGACATCAAATGAAAAAAAAATAAAAATGTGTGAAAAACAGATTAAAACTAAGAAAATATATATGTATAATATATATATTTTTCTAAATATATATACAGTACAGACCAAAAGTTTGGACACACCTTTCTCATTCAAAGATTTTTCTGTATTTTCATGACTTTGAAAATTGTAGAATCACACTAAAGGCATCAAAACTATGAATTAACACATGTGGAATTATACATTACACTTTACAAAAAAGTGTGAAACAACTGAAAATATGTCTTATATTCTAGGTTCTTCAAAGTAGCCACCTTTTGCTTTGATTACTGCTTTGCACGCAGAAAAGGTGAACGGATGGATTCTACATGCCTGGTTCCCACCATGAAGCATGGAGGAGGTGGTGTGATAATGTGGGGGTGCTTTGCTGGTGACACTGTTGGGGATTTATTCAAAATTGAAAGCATAGTGAACCAGCATGGCTACCACAGCATCTTGCAGCGGAATGCTATTCCATCCGGTTTGCGTTTAGTTGGACCATCATTTATTTTTCAACAGGACAATGACCCCAAACACACCTCCAGACTGTGTAAGGGCTGTTTGACCAAGAAGGAGAGTGTTGGGGTGCTACGCCAGATGACCTGGCCTCCACAGTCACCAGACCTGAACCCAATCGAGATGGTTTGGGGTGAGCTGGACCGCTCACCACTTCAATTTTGAATAAATCCCCAACAGCGTCACCAGCAAAGCACCCCCACACCATCACACCACCTCCTCCATGCTTCACGGTGGGAACTAGGCATGTAGAGTCCAGCCGTTCCCCTTTTCTGCATGCAAAGCAGTAATCAAAGCAAAAGGTGTCTACTTTGAAGAACCTAGAATATAAGACATATTTTCAGTTGTTTCACACTTTTTTGTATAATGAAATGTATAATTCCACATGTGTTAATTCATAGTTTTGATGCATTCAGTGTGATTCTACAATTTTTATAGTCATGAAAATACAGAAAAATCTTTGAATGAGAAGGTGTGTCCAAACTTTTGGTCTGTACTGTATGTATATATATATATATATATATATATATATATATATATATACTATATATAAATATATACAGTGGGTACGGAAAGAATTCAGACCCCATTACATTTTTCACTCTTTGTTTCATTGCAGCCATTTGGTAAATTCAAAAAAGTTTATTTTTTTTTCTCATTAATACTCGGCACTAGAGTTGAGCGATACTTTCCGATATCCAAAAGTATCGGAATCGGAATGGTATCGCCGATACCCAAAAAATATCGGCGATACCCGATACCGATACCGGAAATCCAATGTAAGTCTATGGGAACAAAATATCGGAATTAAAAAAACCCCATTCTTTGATCTTCTGCTTATTGTTCTTCAGTCTCTTGTTCTGTATCTTGTAGTTTGTCTTAACCTTCTTAGTCCTGTTGGGTAATCTTTTATTTCTTCTTTGTGATGGTGTTTAGGCTGGTTGGCTTGATGCTCGTCGTCCTTGTGGTCGTCATCTTCTTCGGGGTGGTCATCAGGGTCGTCGTCTTCATTGTTGGAGATCCAGAGTGATTACCCAAAAAAACATTTAAAAAATCTTCAATTTGTAAATGTAGCAGAAGGTACAAGAGCCAATGCAAGTAACGATGACCAGCTGACTGTGCTGGAACCCGGAGGGGCAGCAGAAGGAAAAGAGCCAATGGCACAACCGAGGACCAGCTGACGTTACTGGGACACGGTTACTAAGCAGGAGGTACCTGTGTCGGGGTCGTATCGACAAACCACTCGTCCTTCAGTCACTTCGAATTAGATTATGAGCATGTGGTACCAGTTATAAGATGAGTCAGACAATCAGGCTGGTTCAATCTGAAAGCATGCTCTGGCACGTAGCTTTCTCAGCAAGAGCTCTCTTTATTATTACAAGCACAAAGTTATATAGTATACATATCAGGGTGGAACGAGGGGCACCTAAAGAGAAACAGTATAGCCATATATGGATATGTATAGTATACTGCCGTCTGGATTGGTTCCACTGTTCCTTCAGCTCAGCTCAGCTCCCGAATGATGTAACTTTTGGCTGATGCAATCTTCTTGGAATTCAGGATCCAGTTACGTACTCCAGAGATGGGTCTCTAACTAAATGCCACGTAGCAAGGAAAGCTTATAGTTTGAATATACAAAATGGAAGCTAGCACATAAGCATCACATATAAAAGTACAAAAAACATTATATATAAGTACAAAATATATTTTAACCCTGACAATCCCCCCTAAACACTAAGCTTTCCCTTGCAGGGGTGGCCTTTGAGCATGTCCATGTGTTGGGGGAGGGGAGGTGGATTTCTTCACTTATTTATCTTAGAAGCTGTCCCCTGGTAGGACGCCCCCAGACAAACAAGTCCCTACTTTAGCAGACACATGGAGTTCTCACAACCTGTCCCTAAACTAAATCTCTTAGTTGAACTTTTCCATAGGAGGTCTTGTCGGGCTTATCCGAGGGAATATATTTTTCCATGTCTTCTTTACTTGCATCATTATATAACAGGGATATGGTTTCCTGGTGTACGAAAGTACCTGACATGGGAGCCGCGCTGGTGATAGCTTTTCTGTATAGAGGTACTACACAACACAGGACCACTAAGCCCAGCACCAGGAGTCCTCCAATTACTAAGCAGGCCTACTGGAGGAATCCCTTAAGACCTCCCAACCAACTTGAGAAGAAAGAGGTATCTACCCCTGTATTTTCCTTTACCTCCTGGGCCAGGTTTTTAATTTTCGTAAGGGCCGCCATGGTTTTACCATTAACTCCAGAATTCTGAGGGATATAGGTACAGCATTCTTCTCCTATCATCCCACATACCCTGCCTTTTTCTGCAAGGATCATGTCAATAGCCAACCTATTCTGGAGGGTCATTCTAGTGTTGGGTCCTAACTCTTCAACTATACCTTGGAAAGCGTCTCTACTATAGTTGATAAACCTTTGCTCAGTGTAATAAACATAGTTTATCCAGTCCACATTTCTGTTGATCTGTATGGCGGGAATGAGGGAGAGGAAACCTGCAGTAATCTGGTTCTGGGCTTTGTACTCGTCGGGGACCCCCCTAGGACACCTATGGAATCTATATAGATCTTGGGGTCGTCAGCATAGCTGGTATGCAGCTGATCTAGACTTCTCTTTTTCCTAGTTAGTTCAGGGGCTATTTCTGGGTCCCAGGGTAGGATTTTGAATTGCATGGCCAGCTTCACCAATGTACACTGACCACTCCATATACCTGGCAGCTGAGATCTCAGTCTTCCGTCCCCACAGAACCAATAAATATCATACATGTATCTGGAATGATTAGTCAATAGGTTAGCATCTATAGTCTTATTGGTCTGGCAGAACCCGTCTTCAAATACCCCTAAGGAGGGACCAGTAGAGTTGTCAGGAGAGTAGCAGGTATAGTTATCCTTATTTACTATGACATCCCGAGGGGTTTGCAATTTGGTTTTTAGACTGACGAGGGGAATATAATCAGGACAGGAGGTGTCATTAGCTCCTTTCAATAACCCCAATAGACAGACTGTGGCATTGTGGTCAGCAGGGAAAGCATGCGTATATAGATAAGTGTTAGCAGCAGCGCAGGTTATACACCCCACCGATATATTTTGGGCCCTGACGTTGTACCTAACCCATTCTAACCATAGGTTTTTACAGGGGTTCATCTGGGTTTCTATGGAGAAGACTTCTTCCCACTGGAGTCCTGGTATAGGAATTACTTCATTCACTATTTGTTGTAATTTTTCACTTCCTTGAAGCTGACTAGTGATAGTGGGAGTCTGGGTAGGTTTTAATTTCTTATTCTTGAGTTCCACTATCCCCAATCTGGGATTAATTGAACCAACATGACATCCCAAAACATATTTTCCCAAATCTCCCTCTTGAGGATTTTCCAAGTTTAAATACAAAGGGAAGCATGACTTAGTATTGAGACATGTCACTCTATGTGGGCTGGTCTTCCGAGGCGTGAATCCAGCAGTCAAAGTCATTCGAGTTAGTAGAGACCTTCCCTCCTTATCTTTCCTGACTTGAGCCTCCTTTGGTTTATATCCCCAGTCCGTGTCACCCGTGTTCCACCCCACATCTGACCAGTAATAGCAATTCTCATTCCCTGGACGAATCACACAGAGATAGAATGTCCCCCGGTCATGGGCATCATACCAGTACCAAGTCATTTTTCCACAGCTTGCTATTTCACAAAAATCAAATCGGTAGGTCTGAATCCTTGCGTCAGTGTCTACCCAGAATATGGTGGTTGCCCAACTTGGAACAAACAGTAGATACGTGGAAAGGATATACAGAAGCAGTCTCATTCTGTTCGGCTTCGTTTGCAGTGGGAGGCGTGAATCCAGGTGTTCTTTCCCTCAAGCTTCAGTGCTGTGGGAGTGGTCAGAATCACGGTGTAAGGACCCTCGAATCTGGGTTGGAGGCAGTCTTTCCTCACAAACTTTTTCACATACACCAGGTCACCAGGCAAGAAGTTGTGCACCGTGTCACCTGTGGATTCTGGGAGAGAAGCAGACACTGTAGAATGGGTGTTAGTCAACTCTTTAGACAAAGCAATCACAAATTTTACCACTTTATCATTAGTTTCAGATAGCTCTTGGGGCCTAATGTCTCCTATCTTGGGAGGGGCGCCAAACAGAATCTCATGGGGGGTCAACCCGTGTTTGGCCTGGGGTGTGTGTCTAATGTGATACAGCACTATGGGGAGCAAGTCAGGCCAAGGAAGGGGATAGTCTTGGGTCATTTTCAGAAGTTGGGTTTTGATTGTGGAGTTCATTCTCTCCACTTTGCCTGAGCTGGCTGGATGGTATGGAGTGTGTAGGCCCAAGTCTGTTCCTAACATGGTCCACAGCTCCCTGTAGACACTTGCAGTGAAGGCTGGGCCTTGATCTGACTCTATTACTTCAGGGATTCCAAATCTGCAGGCAATCTCGGTGATCAGTTTCTTGGCCGTGGTTTTGGCAGTCATGTTGGTGACCAGATAGGCTTCTGGCCAGGCAGAGAACATGTCCACAGCCACAAGGACATATTCATATTTTCCTGCTTTTGGCATCTGGATATGGTCGACTTGTATTCTTTGCCAAGGGTAGTCTGGTTTGGCTAAATGCTGGAAGGGGACTCGTTCAGTGGCCGTTGGATTGCAGGTGGCGCAAACAGAGCAGGACTTCGAGTATGCAGCCACGGCAGATGAGATTCCAGGTGCAAAATACAACTTGTTGATGCATGCCAGAGCTTGGTTTTTTCCTCTGTGTGTGGGTCCATGCGCCCACGCAGCCACTGCTGGATACATACGCCTGGGCAGACAAGTTTTTCCATGCACTCTGTAAAAGGGGAGAGATGCTCCTGATCTCAGGGCTCCCGCTGCTTTCCATTGCTTTATTTCTTCAATGGAGGTTTGTTTCTGTTCTTGCCACAATTTGGCTTCAAGTGGTCCGAAGGGTTTGGAATTTTCATCTAATGAGGATTCTTCCAACGTTGTTGGCTTCCTTTTCTTCTTGTCTCTTGGCCTTTCCAAGGACGATTCTCGATACTCCTGGATAGCTTCAGAGTTGGTCTCTTTGGCCATTGCTCTGGTGATAGCCATCATCTGCGAATTTCCTTTAAATTTTCTCGTGTCTTCTTGCTTCTCCTGTTTTTCCTGCCACTTTGGTGACACATTCTCCATTGCTGCTGCCTTGGCTGCTTGGTCTGCCAGGTGGTTTCCTCTTGCTTCTCTTGAGCTTATTCTGCCATGAGCCCTGACCTTAATGACAGCGATCTGAGTAGGTTCTTTCAAGGCTTCAATCAAAGCTTTAATCCAGAGAGCATGTTTCACCGGTGTTCCAGCGGCTGTGATGAATCCCCTATTTCTCCATAGGAGCCCAAAGTCATTAGCAATTCCATGTGCGTACCTTGAATCTGTGTACACATTGACAGTGGTTCCAGTGGCTAGATGACAGGCCTCTATCAGGGCCACAAGTTCTGCTTCTTGTGCAGACATGGAAGGTGGTAGGGCTTCAGCCATAAGGACCTCTGTTTCCGTTGTAACAGCATATCCTGTGTGAAACTTGCCTTGAGCATCAGCAAACCGTGAGCCATCCGTCCATAATCTCCATTTTGGGTCAGCCAGCGGACGGGACACCATATTTTCAGGTGCAGAAGTGTCTTGTTCCAAAATTTTCAAACAGTCATGGGGTAGCATATTGGCATATTCATCTTCCTCTCCCCCCTCAGAAGGTGGAAGCAAAGTGGCAGGTTTGATAGTGGTGCACTTTTGGAAGGAGACATTTGAAGGTAACAGCAGGGAACACTGGAGTCTGAGGTGCCTTTGATGAGTAAGGTGTCTGGGTGAAGTCTGTTGGAGGACAGCAGAAAGGTCATGGCCAGCTTGAATGACCAGATCATGTCCAAGGACAACATCAGCAGACTTGTCCAGAAGGGTATGAGCAGCATGGACCGCCTTGAGACACGTGGGTGAAGTCCTTGCAACTGGGTCCAGACGTGCCGAGTAATAGCCCAAAGGCCGGTATTTGTCATTATGGTGTTGAGCCAAAACGCCAGATGCATGTCCCCCGGATTCGGACACGAAGAGGTGGAAGGGTTGAGTGTAATCCGGGATGCCTAAGGCAGGAGCAGAGATGACACTCTCCTTCAATTTGTAGAAGCACTGTTTCTGCTGTTCATAGACATCTGGATCCGGGGCATTTCGCCAATCTGGTCCTCCATTCTTGAGACTGTCATACAATGGTTGCATGAGTCTGGAGGCTTCAGGAATCCACTGTCTGCAGTAGGTGATAAGTCCAAGAAAGGTCTGCATAGCAGAGTAGGTTTCAGGGTAAGAGATTTCCCTTATTGCTTGCTTTCTTTCTTCAGTAAGATGGCGGCTCCTTGTGAAATGCAATGTCCAAGAAAGACAACCTTAATCTGACACCATTGAACTTTGTTCTTCGACACTTTACAATTGGCTGAGCAGAGGAACAGCAGCAATGATGTTGAGGCAGGCAATATGGTTTCTTCCGTACCACAAAGCAGTAGATCATCCACATACTGTAACAAAGTTACTTGAGGGTTTTCCTGTATCCAGGGCTCCAAAACAGTCTTCATTGATTGTGTGAACTGGTTAGGAGAATTCTGACCTCCTTGTGGGGTTCTTGTCCATGTTAACTGTCCCCCTTGGAAAGTGAAGGCAAAAAGAAACCTGGAGTCTTCGTGCAGAGGCACACTGAAGAAGGCATTTGCCAAGTCAATTACAGTGAACATTGTGGCTGTTGGAGGTACGTTGGACAACAAAGTGTTTGGGTTAGGTACCACAGGAGTCTCTAGGATGGTGGCAGCATTCACTGCTCTGAGGTCCTGTACCAGCCGGTATCTTGGAGGTTCTCCTGGAGCGGTCTTCTTCTTGACTGGGAACAGAGGTGTGTTACAGGGTGACACACATCTTATCAGAACTCCAGACTTCAGAAGAGAAGAAATTTGAGCACCCAGGCTATATTCTTGTGCGGCTTTGAGAGGGTACTGGGGCAAACGGGGATATTTATATCCAGGCTTGAGATGTACCTTAACTGGAGGTACCCATAAAAGTCCAACATCTTCGGGTCCCTCTGACCACAGGCTGTCAGGAAATTGAGAGGGATCCAGATAGCCAAACGGGTATGTTTCTGCTGTGGCTCCAGGTGTCTCAGGTTGTACAGTCATCATCATCAGAGGAAAGACCTTTAGAACACATCTGTCTTCTGCCCCTTGCTGGGAATTGGGGTCTTGTAAGCAGAGTTCCATACCTTGTTCTCCAAAAGTGATGGTGGCCTTCATCCTTTCCAGGAGATCTGCACCCAATAAGTTGACAGGGCAGGTTTCAGAGACCAGAAATTTGGTCAATACTCCGGTGAAGGGTCCTGCAGACACTGGGGTAGTGAGGGGGGAAGCAGTCTGTTGACCTTCTACTCCAACACATGTGAGGGTTTCAGAAGACAGAGATACTGATGAAGGAAGGTGTGCAGAAGAGATGACAGAAGTGGCCGCCCCAGTGTCCACTAAGAACTTCAAGGGTTAATTGTCCACCTGTAAGGTGACTGTCCCACAAGCTGCAGATGGATGGGCAGCTGGGAAGGTGGACACTGGTTGGCCTCCCCGTCAGTAGCGTGGGGGTGGCCTCTCATTATAATCTTGACGTCTGTTATCGTAGCTGTCTCTAGAGCCAGGACCATTCCTGTGATTCCCACGGCGTGGACAGTCTCTGAGGATATGATCTGGGCTGCCACACTCCCAGCACAGCACACGTCCTTCGGGGTCACGAGCTGGTCTTCTGTTTTGTTGGTTGGATCTTCTATCGCGCTCATGTTCTTGTCTTCTTGGTGGGGGTGGGGGACCTCCTCCACTTCCTTCCACTAGCACCCATTTTATGCCTGACTGATTATTGGGAGGTGGGTAATTTTCTTGAGCTTGGTAGACCATGGACGGCACTGGTTTACTCTTTACTTTAAGTTTGGTGTCCTCCTTCCCATCTGCTGCTTCTTTTTCCCGTTTCTGCAATGATTTATGGAAGGCCTTGACAACAGTTGCTGCATCATCAAAGGAGGAGGATAAAATGTCAGGGCGTACTTTAAGCACTTCCTCTCTCAATTTGTCCTGTAGACCTTGAATGAACGATTCCACTAGAAGTTTCTTCTGAGTCTTGATATTCATATTAAAGCCCAGGTCTTCAAAATGCAAAAGCAGGCGAGCAGAGTATTTCTCTACTGACTCATCAGGCTCTTGCTGGACATCTTGTACTGACCCTGTCTGGTCAGTCAGTCTATCTTGGGCCCAGGAAGTCAATTGTTTGCAATATTCAATGCCTGATTCATAGGTGGTGAGTGACCCAACCTTGGTAGGATCCATAGCCTTTTCCATAGTGGATAGGAAGGGCTCAAACGTTCTGAGGGAGGTGATGCCAGACAGGTCGGCCCAGGTGGCTCCATAGATACCCCTGGTTCGTTCCATACGCCGTGCGTAGTCCATAGGATACTTGTCTGGATCCGGGAGCTTGGAGACCAAGGAATCAATTTGTGTTGGTGTAAATGGCTGATACCTGATTTCTCCCAGAGGTCCAGGGACGATTTTGACAGGGGCTTCCGGTGTCTGACATGGACTTGCTTGGCCCCCAGCTTGGGTTGAGGGCATCAAGGGTGTAGTCAACCCAGGGCCCTGAGGTAGATTAGGCATGGCCGGAGTCATCAGTTGGATAGCTATGGGCATTGCCTTCTTAACAGCAGGGCTTCGGAGGCAGACAATTCTGACGGAATTCAGCTCATGGTCTATGGTACGGAGTCCATCCTTCAGGGCTGAGACATGTTCCTGCATGCAGGGGCCAAGAGGGTACCCATAGATACCCGAGGAAATGAGTGGTATTGATAGGGTGCGCCTGGGCATGTCTCCTGCTCTTAACCTGCCAGCATGATGGAGTACTGAATGTATAGTGGCCCGGAGGGTGGCCCGTGACTCATCTGGGTTTAGGGGATCATGGACTGGACCTACTGCATGGATGATGACATCAACAGGAAGGTCTCCTGCATGGGTAGTCAGAGTCTGACCAGGTAGCATGGGACCATGAGTGTGTAAATGAGCCATGCATTCTGTAGTGACGATGGGACCACCAGCTTGGGCTATTAGCAGAGCCAGGCCCCCCTTGTTGGAGCAGTTCGAGTTGGCAGGACTAACTATAGCGCCAACCTGATGTGTCAGGATATCACCGTACCCTATGGACAATGTCACTGGATTCCCGTTGTGGTCTGTGTAATTCTGTGAGTAGCAGGGATACCAGTTTTCGGGTACACCGGGAGCTGGGGGCCTGATCGGGGTTTCCATGAATCTTACAGAGCGACTATCCTCTCTGGGGATGTGTGAAAGAGAGGGAGTTGCCTCAACCCTGGAGTAGGGGGTGGAGTGGGCCCTAGGGCCAGGGGTTGACAATGATGGTGGGGGGAGAAATAAAGGGAGAGGAGGTGCTGGTGGCACTGGGGGTGGTGATGGCTGTTGAGGGGCCCACCCTTCCCCTATTTCCTGATCCTCCTCCCCTTCATTGAATCCTGTAATGTCACGGCGGCGGCTTCTGATCACTGTCTGGAAGGCTGAAGATTCATGCATTGCAGCTATGGCCGGATTGGGGTGAGTGAAAGGGAACAACGGTGTTACATCTGGTGCCATATTGGAAGCTGCGGCCTGCACAGGTGCAGGCGGTGGCTGATAGTAGGCCCCGGATGGTGTCAGCAAGGGATATAGGCCTGACTGTGTGTGCCTAGGTGTCTCAAGATGGCTGCCGGAAGAAATGGGGTGTTGGCCATTTCCGGGTGTACCAAGATGGCTGCTGGGTGTCCCAAGATGGCTGCTGGAGGAAATGGGAAGGGCGTTGTCTGGGGGCTTCCCACTGTTGGGAATGGGAGGGGCATCGGGCTGGGCATTACACCAGGGGCGGCCCGCCCCACAGACACGGCAGGTCTCCGCCCAGGGCGGATTCTGTTCACCGCACGCATGACAAGTCCAACCTCCCTTTGTTCTGAGATCGGTGCCATTATAGGGCGGTGGCTGAGGGCTTGGAACCGTGACGGGCATGAGGGGTGCGGCGGCCATTTTAGTTACATCAATAAGATCATATGCAGAGCATTTCACATATCCGAACAAAGGCTCAGCACCTTCTGAACCTCCCACACCATCTACTTCCTTCCAGCCCTCAATTTTCAAATCATTTGCTACTCTGAGATGTGCCTGTGCTTGATGTAGAAGTCTCTCATCACATAACTCTCCCTTCTTCTGTGCTACATAATCCTTCCACGCTGAAGGCTGAAGTCTGCCCGTAGTAGGCAAACCCATCATCTTATACAAACTTCTCACATTTTTAACAGCCTTCTTTCCCTCCCGTGACTGAACCAGCTCACAGACCCCCACAGCACCACCCTCTAACTTATGAGGTTTCCCAGATCTAAACATGCGCATCATGATTTAACAAAGTGCAATGGTCTGTCGCGACTCAGACCACCGATGCCGCTGGCAGGTCACCACCCGTCAACGTGGAGCCCTCCTCAACACACTGACAAGACAGAGAGTCCTAATCAATCTATCCCTTCCCTAACCGTGGGTGATGACTTTACAGCCCAGCTCACCGTAACACTCCTATATTCACAGCGGGACGTCTCCTTGTGAGATTCCCCTGTATTGGACAAAGAGCCCTCCTCAATTTGTCATTTATAAGACAGAGAATCCTAATCAATCTGTTACTAACTAGACTATCATGTGCGTCTTTTGCCCCACTCAACACTTCAAAAATCTAAAATTTGTCCCAACTTTATTCTAACAGTCACGGGAGACATCTATCTACATAAAGGTACAGTGACCGGAGGAGGAGGAAGTGGTGTTGACCCAAGTACGCGCAGACATGCGACGTCACTCGGTCTCACTTGCTGGTTCGTGGCGTGGGATCGCCTTCGGTCTCACCACTCAACCGGTCACCCACCCAGACCCAATTTGGACAGTACAGCAAAGCCAACAATGACTGACGCACACAGGCAAGTGGGACACATATAAAATATATGATCTCAACTTACCGTGTTCGATGGAGGGTGATCAGTCCTCGCACTCAGTCACCGTGGGCACCACCACAAAGTCCTCAGGACGGGTCCGGACGGGCGGCGATCCACTGCCCCACGTTGCCTGGCGCCAATTGTCGGGGTCGTATCGACAAACCACTCGTCCTTCAGTCACTTCGAATTAGATTATGAGCATGTGGTACCAGTTATAAGATGAGTCAGACAATCAGGCTGGTTCAATCTTAAAGCATGCTCTGGCACGTAGCTTTCTCAGCAAGAGCTCTCTTTATTATTACAAGCACAAAGTTATATAGTATACATATCAGGGTGGAGCGAGGGGCACCTAAAGAGAAACAGTATAGCCATATATGGATATGTATAGTATACTGCCGTCTGGATTGGTTCCACTGTTCCTTCAGCTCAGCTCAGCTCCCGAATGATGTAACTTTTGGCTGATGCAATCTTCTTGGAATTCAGGATCCAGTTACGTACTCCAGAGATGGGTCTCTAACTAAATGCCACGTAGCAAGGAAAGCTTATAGTCTGAATATACAAAATGGAAGCTAGCACATAAGCATCACATATAAAAGTACAAAAAACATTATATATAAGTACAAAAATATATTTTAACCCTGACACCTGTGCTCCAAAGCACTACCAAGGACCAGCAGACGTTGCTGGAACTCGGATACCGAGATGGAGGCACCTAGGCCAAAGGCACTGCGGAGAACCAGCTGACGGTACTGGAACCTGGACGGGTAGCAGAAGGTACCCATGGAAATTTAAGTTGACAGGCCGCGAGCTGGCCGCAGTTACCGAATCCAACAGTACTACAGTGGGTGATTGTCCTATTGTCACAATGGAAACAGCCTTTATTTGCATATGCCGCAGCACACATAGGAAGCACCTAAACTCCAGGCACCATAGAGTCGGCTAACCCGACCGCAACACGACAGGACAACTTATTGGAGGCTAAGTGACATTTACACTGACAGGAAACAGATGGCGTGCTGTAACCAGTCTGGACAGGAGTGAGTACCCGTGCCAATGACACTTTCGAGCAACAACTGTCGGTGTTGGAGCCCAGGGATGAGAAGAGAACCGGTTGGAGGCAGCAGGACTTTTTGCCGTTCACACAGCAGGGGAACAGCTGACATTACTGAACCCCTGTAACACAGGAGCAAGTGTTGACTGTGCTAACAGCACTTCCGAGCAACAACTGGTGGTGTTGGAGCCCAGGATGAGAAGAGAACAGGGTGGAGGCAGCAGGACTTTTTGCTGTTCACACAGCAGGGGAACAGCTGACATTACTGAACCCCAGTAACACAGGAGCAAGTGTTGACTGTGCTAACAGCACTTCCGAGCAACAACTGGCGGTGTTGAAGCCCAGGGATGAGAAGAGAACAGGGTGGAGGCAGCAGGACTTTTTGCCGTTCACACAGCAGGGGAACAGCTGACATTACTGAACCCCAGTAACACAGGAGCAAGTGTTGACTTTGCTAACAGCACTTCCGAGCAACAACTGGCGGTGTTGGAGCCCAGGGATGAGAAGAGAACAGGGTGGAGGCAGCAGGACTTTTTGCCGTTCACACAGCAGGGGAACAGCTGACATTACTGAACCCCAGTAACACAGGAGCAAGTGTTGACTGTGCTAACAGCACTTCCAAGCAACAACTGGCGGTGTTGGAGCCCAGGGATGAGAAGAGAACAGGGTGGAGGCAGCAGGACTTTTTGCCGTTCATACAGCAGGGGAACAGCTGACATTACTGAACCCCAGTAACACAGGAGCAAGTGTTGACTGTGCTAACAGCACTTCCGAGCAACAACTGGCGGTGTTGGAGCCCAGGGATGAGAAGAGAACAGGGTGGAGGCAGCAGGACTTTTTGCCGTTCACACAGCAGGGGAACAGCTGACATTACTGAACCCCAGTAACACAGGAGCAAGTGTTGACTGTGCTAACAGCACTTCCGAGCAACAACTGGCGGTGTTGGAGCCCAGGGTCAAGGAGGATGTTTAAATACTAGATCAAGTATTTTCCTTGTTACGTGTCAATTAAAAATGTCTATACTCCAAACAAGAGAAATATAACCTTTAGTACCATAAGATGATGATTTTACTTTAAAAAATATATGTAAATTAATAATTGACAAACATAAACGCATACATTAACATGTTGAAAAGCAATGCAAACCACAATAAAAATAGGTTAAATAATCTGCTATACGGTTTTAAATAAAAGCATACAAGTACATATCAGAATCCATTAATGATGGATAAGTAACAGTATGTACACCATTTTTATTGTATAGACAATGAATGGCTGACTTAAAAACATAATCAGCATTACAAGTTATCTGTGACATTCATAAAACTTACATTTGCTGAATAATATCACTAAAAAGTTTTTAAAAATATCTAAAATTTCCATCATGTAATACTGATAATATGTGCCAATCATTTATATAAACAAACAAAACCTTTAAAAAGTGCATAGTGCATAGTGAAAACAGCTATTTATGCCTGACTGTGGACTTGCAAGCATGACAACGGATAGATAAGGTATATATAGATGAGACTGCATAGCCACAGATGGTGAATGGCGATGTAATGCTGTACCTCAATAAAGTGTGCGTTACTACTACATCCTTTTTATTATATAGCTTTATAAAAGGGTACGTGCATGTATGCTTGCGCCTTTGTTTGGACGCACAGACTGGCTTCCTGCTGTGACGCGTTGGGTACTGGAGCGTCTGTGCGTCTTATGACGCAGACTAACATTCACGGTGCGCATCGTTCATCATCGCAAGCGTACCGACAACACAAAGGCGTTGTCATGACTGCTTTACTCAGTAAACATGCACCTATGATGAAACATACACGCATGTGCCCTATTACATAAGAAACTACAAGAAAAACACGTGTGAGGTGTGACACAGCTGTTTTGTTAAGGTACAGTATTATATCGACATTGTACAGGTGTCGCTATTCAGTCTGATAAATAGATATCATTCACCTATTCTATCAGTTGTCGTTCTTTCAGCACCACTTACAGGTATATATTTTGCTATTGTGACTATGCACTATTGACTTTAACAAGGTAATGCATGATTTTTGTTACCGATTATCATGTTTACATGAAGGACCTTTTGTGATATGGGCTGTTGACTTTCTAATTAAATATGTATTTTTTAAAATGACACAAATATAAGTAATGTTGAAGAGAACTATTCCTACATGCATTGTTTGCACAATATTACAGGTGTACATCACGTCCCTTAATCAACATTGGATTACTATATTTACTTGTATGCTTTTATTTAAAAGCCAAGAACACTGAAGTCTAACCTTTGCACTGCAGCTGTTGTCAAAGTTCAACCCACATTATGCACTTCCAACATTGCAGCATTTGAGTCATGATGTGAGTTGGATTTGTCTACGCTATGGAGTGACAAGGTTGACCATCAGTATCCTATAGCATAAGTAGGCTTTTGTGTTAGCATTTGTTTTCGACATGTGCATATCTGAAATAATATGTCACAATTATTTTGTTACAGATTTGTGACAAAGACTAATCATTTTATGGTTTTAAAGCTGACGTTTCAATTGTTTACAGCTTAGAAATCAGGGTGTAGCCTCATATCTATGTGTAGCACTAGACACTTTGACATGTCATGTTTTTTTTGTCATGTTTTTTTCACCATGTGTAGGTAGCTAGCAGTAATTTTTGCCGGACACACAGCAGGGGAACAGCAGGCGTTACTGAACCCCACAAACACATCAGCGATTGTTTTCATCTGTGCATCTAACACTTCTGAGCAGCAACTGGCGGTGTTGAAGCCCAGGGTCAAGGAGAGTGTAGGCAGAGGCCTAGTATGAGATGTTTGAAGTTGAATTTGTAGTTAGTAGCAAAGATGTGTATCTTTGTACCGTGTTAGCCAGTAGATAGAAAAATATTTAGACTTGAGAGTCCTCAGTGGTTGATACCTTTTAATGGCTAACTGAAAAGATGGTAACAAATTGCAAGCTTTCGAGACTACTCAGGTCTCTTCATCAGGCATAGACTAATACAACATCTGAAGAATCACATATTTATACACAAAATAGCACAGAAAAAATGCAATAGGTAGGACAAGTGACATGAAGCAGAACTGTCATTATGGCAGAGGGATTAACATAAATATGACTAGTTCATAGATAAGGAGTGAAGGTTTTATTACCCTCTGATTGGGGTCTGGTATTGTGTTGTGATGACCCTAAAAGGTCAGGGAGGCAGATTCCTTAATTGTTGTAGAACGACATAAAACTCTGGGATATATTCATCCCAGCACTAAGAGTGTCAAAGGTCATCATAAGTTTATATTCCCAGACTTTTCTATCCTTCTCAGATTTGAAGTTAGATTTTAATACAAGTAATTCCATATCTGTCATGCTATGACCGGGCATACAAAAGTGTTTGGCCACAGGTAAATCCATTCTTTGTTCTCTTATCGTGTGGCGATGAGAATTCATCCTTGTTCTCAGTTTTTGCCCGGTCTCCCCCACATACAGACCCCCAGTTGGACATTTAGTACATATAATTAGGTACACCACATTAGATGTGATGCAGCTGAAAGTACCTGGTATCTTGTAGTCCTGATGGGAGTTGGGGATCTTTATCCTGTCCGTGGTCATTATAGATGTACAGGTCTTGCATTTCTTTTGTCTGCAAGGAAAGGTTCCTGCAGCTGTTGGGGAGGACAGGGAGCTTCTGACAATGATGCTTCTTAGATTTGGGGGCTGCCTAAAACATAGTAGTGGGGGGTCTGGAAATATGGATTGTAATCGGGCATCTTTTTGTAGTAAAGGTTGTAGTTTCCGTGCAGCTCCCCTTAGCATCTCCAGACTTGGATTGTAGGTGACCACTAGAGGCACCCGGTTATTTTCTTCTTTAGCTTTGTAATGTAGCAGGTGATTCCTTGATATTCTGGTGGCTCTTGTAATTTGGTTTTCAATTGTTCTTGGATGGTAGCCCTGGTTCAAAAAAGTCTTTCTGAGGCGACCAAGGTGTTCATCTCTATCCATGGGGTTGGAACATATACGGTTGTATCTGATGGCTTGGCTGTAGACAATAGAGTTTTTTATGTGTTTAGGATGGAAACTGTCCCATTTAAGATATGTTGGACGGTCGATTGGCTTCTGATACAGGGATGTCTCTATTTCATTACTTTTTAGACACCACCATTAAGCTAAAAACAATGAAATAGAGACATCCCTGTATCAGAAGCCAATCGACCGTCCAACATATCTTAAATGGGACAGTTTCCATCCTAAACACATAAAAAACTCTATTGTCTACAGCCAAGCCATCAGATACAACCGTATATGTTCCAACCCCATGGATAGAGATGAACACCTTGGTCGCCTCAGAAAGACTTTTTTGAACCAGGGCTACCATCCAAGAACAATTGAAAACCAAATTACAAGAGCCACCAGAATATCAAGGAATCACCTGCTACATTACAAAGCTAAAGAAGAAAATAACCGGGTGCCTCTAGTGGTCACCTACAATCCAAGTCTGGAGATGCTAAGGGGAGCTGCACGGAAACTACAACCTTTACTACAAAAAGATGCCCGATTACAATCCATATTTCCAGACCCCCCACTACTATGTTTTAGGCATCCCCCAAATCTAAGAAGCATCATTGTCAGAAGCTCCCTGTCCTCCCCAACAGCTGCAGGAACCTTTCCTTGCAGACAAAAGAAATGCAAGACCTGTACATCTATAATGACCACGGACAGGATAAAGATCCCCAACTCCCATCAGGACTACAAGATACCAGGTACTTTCAGCTGCATCACATCTAATGTGGTGTACCTAATTATATGTACTAAATGTCCAACTGGGGTCTGTATGTGGGGGAGACCGGGCAAAAACTGAGAACAAGGATGAATTCTCATCGCCACACGATAAGAGAACAAAGAATGGATTTACCTGTGGCCAAACACTTTTGTATGCCCGGTCATAGCATGACAGATATGGAATTACTTGTATTAAAATCTAACTTCAAATCTGAGAAGGATAGAAAAGTCTGGGAATATAAACTTATGATGACCTTTGACACTCTTAGTGCTGGGATGAATATATCCCAGAGTTTTATGTCGTTCTACAACAATTAAGGAATCTGCCTCCCTGACCTTTTAGGGTCATCACAACACAATACCAGACCCCAATCAGAGGGTAATAAAACCTTCACTCCTTATCTATGAACTAGTCATATTTATGTTAATCCCTCTGCCATAATGACAGTTCTGCTTCATGTCACTTGTCCTACCTATTGCATTTTTTCTGTGCTATTTTGTGTATAAATATGTGATTCTTCAGATGTTGTATTAGTCTATGCCTGATGAAGAGACCTGAGTAGTCTCGAAAGCTTGCAATTTGTTACCATCTTTTCAGTTAGCCATTAAAAGGTATCAACCACTGAGGACTCTCAAGTCTAAATATTTTTCTATCTACTGGCTAACACGGTACAAAGATACACATCTTTCCTATATCAAAATGGAGGATACCAGAATGTACCGCATCTTTATGGAACTGAAACCACTTCTGAAGAAACGTGCACAAATGGACAGCGACATTTTTTTCTTATCTAAATGCAAAAAGGAGAATCTAATTCCCAAAGGACTCTGGATTACAAACCCAATTCTTCACACCTACAATACCCATTATGCACAAAACCTTTGTCACAGGACTTCTGAAAGACTAAGGAACCATCTTTTGCATGTCTGCTACAGCATAAGGAGTAAAGTCCAAGGACAATTGGAAACTCTGAGGAAAACACTTACAGAAAGCACAGAGCAAAAATTACAACAATACTACAACAAACTACGGACCTTTCTGATTCAAAACAAGGAAAAGAAACTACACAGATTGCGCCTCCATTCCGGACTCTATACAAACAGATACAAAACAAAACCAAAACCTGACAACTCTGACAACCACTCCATTCCAGACACAAAAGCATCTAACTGTGTCATCAATCTCTCAGATTACAAACCCAGCAAAGTGGAGCTTGCCGTGCTTTCTAGAGGACTCTCATTTTGTCCTACTAAGGCCCTGGATAAAACCGAACTCTGCAGTGATATGGAACATTTTTTCAGGAGACTGCGCCTGAGGGAATACTTCAATGATACAGAAGATTCAGATAACACTCGGACTGAAGGAAGAGGGATCCCAATAACCAAGAAGAGGTCAGACTGGACACCTCCACCTGGACGTAACCCTCATTTGGATAAATATATAGACTCATTCAGACATTTGATAAAATCCACCATCATAGCCACCAACAAGAGACAAGCCTCCAACATCAGTGCCCAGGAGAGAAAGGCCATACAGTCTCTGAAAACCAACAAAGAAATCATCATTAAACCTGCTGACAAGGGAGGTGCAATAGTCATGATGAACACATCAGACTATATGAAGGAAGCAAACAGACAACTTACGGACACACGCTACTACAGAAAACTGGAGTCGGACCCTACACAGGACTATTACAAGGAACTAAGCAAGTTGGTATCTTGTCTGTCTGACAAATCCATAAGAGCTGATGACCTGATACCAGAAAGTCCAAGAACAGGGACATTCTACATGCTTCCCAAAATCCACAAAGCCGGAAATCCAGGGAGGCCGATTATTTCATGTGTGGACACCCTTACTGAGCAAGTATCTGGATGGGTAGAGGGTGTTCTTAAACCCCTGGTAAAGGATACACCCAGCTACATTCAGGACACAACTGACCTACTGAATAAACTAGCAGCAATAGGTTCTCTACCAGAAGGAACCATCCTGGCCACCATGGATGTGGAATCTTTGTACTCTAATATCCCACACCAGGATGGATTAAATGCCTGCAAAGTCTTCATGGGAAACACCGGGAATGATGCTGATTCTGTGGTGAAACTCACAAAATTCATCCTCACCCACAATTACTTCGAATTTGACAACAAGATCTATCTTCAGGAGACTGGCACAGCTATGGGAAGTAAAATGGCTCCACAGTATGCAAATCTTTTCATGGCCAAGCTTGAAAGCGAATTTTTGTCCTCCTGCCCCATCATGCCTCGGGCCTACTACCGCTACATTGATGACATTTTAATCATCTGGACGGAGTCTGAACAACAGCTAAAGACGTTCCATGAACAGTTCAATCAATTTCATCCCACCATCAACTTAACACTTAACTACTCCAGCACTGAAATTAACTTTTTAGACACCACCATTAAGCTAAAGAACAATGAAATAGAGACATCCCTGTATCAGAAGCCAATCGACCGTCCAACATATCTTAAATGGGACAGTTTCCATCCTAAACACATAAAAAACTCTATTGTCTACAGCCAAGCCATCAGATACAACCGTATATGTTCCAACCCCATGGATAGAGATGAACACCTTGGTCGCCTCAGAAAGACTTTTTTGAACCAGGGCTACCATCCAAGAACAATTGAAAACCAAATTACAAGAGCCACCAGAATATCAAGGAATCACCTGCTACATTACAAAGCTAAAGAAGAAAATAACCGGGTGCCTCTAGTGGTCACCTACAATCCAAGTCTGGAGATGCTAAGGGGAGCTGCACGGAAACTACAACCTTTACTACAAAAGATGCCCGATTACAATCCATATTTCCAGACCCCCCACTACTATGTTTTAGGCAGCCCCCAAATCTAAGAAGCATCATTGTCAGAAGCTCCCTGTCCTCCCCAACAGCTGCAGGAACCTTTCCTTGCAGACAAAAGAAATGCAAGACCTGTACATCTATAATGACCACGGACAGGATAAAGATCCCCAACTCCCATCAGGACTACAAGATACCAGGTACTTTCAGCTGCATCACATCTAATGTGGTGTACCTAATTATATGTACTAAATGTCCAACTGGGGGTCTGTATGTGGGGGAGACCGGGCAAAAACTGAGAACAAGGATGAATTCTCATCGCCACACGATAAGAGAACAAAGAATGGATTTACCTGTGGCCAAACACTTTTGTATGCCCGGTCATAGCATGACAGATATGGAATTACTTGTATTAAAATCTAACTTCAAATCTGAGAAGGATAGAAAAGTCTGGGAATATAAACTTATGATGACCTTTGACACTCTTAGTGCTGGGATGAATATATCCCAGAGTTTTATGTCGTTCTACAACAATTAAGGAATCTGCCTCCCTGACCTTTTAGGGTCATCACAACACAATACCAGACCCCAATCAGAGGGTAATAAAACCTTCACTCCTTATCTATGAACTAGTCATATTTATGTTAATCCCTCTGCCATAATGACAGTTCTGCTTCATGTCACTTGTCCTACCTATTGCATTTTTTCTGTGCTATTTTGTGTATAAATATGTGATTCTTCAGATGTTGTATTAGTCTATGCCTGATGAAGAGACCTGAGTAGTCTCGAAAGCTTGCAATTTGTTACCATCTTTTCAGTTAGCCATTAAAAGGTATCAACCACTGAGGACTCTCAAGTCTAAATATTTTTTTAGTTAGTAGCAGTAATTTTTGCCAGACACACAGCAGGGGAACAGCAGGCGTTACTGAACCCCACAAACACATCAGCAATTGTTTTCATCTGTGCATCTAACACTTCTGAGCAGCAACTGGCGGTGTTGAAGCCCAGGGTCAAGGAGGGTGTAGGCAGAGGCCTAGTATGAGATGTTTGAAGTTGAATTTGTAGTTAGCAGCAGTAATTTTTGCCAGACACACAGCAGGGGAACAGCAGGCGTTACTGAACCCCACAAACACATCAGCGATTGTTTTCATCTGTGCATCTAACACTTCTGAGCAGCAACTGGCGGTGTTGAAGCCCAGGGTCAAGGAGGGTGTAGGCAGAGGCCTAGTATGAGATGTTTGAAGTTGAATTTGTAGTTAGCAGCAGTAATTTTTGCCAGACACACAGCAGGGGAACAGCAGGCGTTACTGAACCCCACAAACACATCAGCGATTGTTTTCATCTGTGCATCTAACACTTCTGAGCAGCAACTGGCGGTGTTGAAGCCCAGGGTCAAGGAGGGTGTAGGCAGAGGCCTAGTATGAGATGTTTGAAGTTGAATTTGTAGTTAGCAGCAGTAATTTTTGCCAGACACACAGCAGGGGAACAGCAGGCGTTACTGAACCCCACAAACACATCAGCGATTGTTTTCATCTGTGCATCTAACACTTCTGAGCAGCAACTGGCGGTGTTGAAGCCCAGGGTCAAGGAGGGTGTAGGCAGAGGCCTAGTATGAGATGTTTGAAGTTGAATTTGTAGTTAGTAGCAGTAATTTTTGCCAGACACACAGCAGGGGAACAGCAGGCGTTACTGAACCCCACAAACACATCAGCGATTGTTTTCATCTGTGCATCTAACACTTCTGAGCAGCAACTGGCGGTGTTGAAGCCCAGGGTCAAGGAGGGTGTAGGCAGAGGCCTAGTATGAGATGTTTGAAGTTGAATTTGTAGTTAGCAGCAGTAATTTTTGCCAGACACACAGCAGGGGAACAGCAGGCGTTACTGAACCCCACAAACACATCAGCGATTGTTTTCATCTGTGCATCTAACACTTCTGAGCAGCAACTGGCGGTGTTGAAGCCCAGGGTCAAGGAGGGTTTTGAAATAAAATATTGAGTTATTGCCTTGTTACGTGGGCATTGCAAATGTATGTACTTCAAACAAGAATAAATGAAGTTATACTAGGACAATAAAATGATGAATTTCAATTCCAAGAATAGAAAAATATTTATACTTGAGAGTCCTCAGTGGTTGATACCGTTTAATGGCTAACTGAAAAGATGGTAACAAATTCCAAGCTTTTGAGACTACTCAGGTCTCTTCATCAGGCTAAGATTAAAACAAAAAATGAAGAATCACATATTTCTACACACAACAGGACACAGGAATAGTGCAATAGGTAAGACAAGTGACGTGAAGCAGAACTGTCATTATGGCAGAGGGATGATCATAAATATTGGAACAGTTCATAGATAAGGAGAGAAAGTTTTATTGCCCTCTGATTGGGGTCTGGTGTTCTGTTTTGATGCCCCTAGAAGGTCAGAGACGCAGATTCCTTAATTGATATAGAATGGCATGAATCCGTGTGATCTATTCATTACAGCACTAAGAGTGTCAAAGGTCATCATGAGATTATATTCCCAAACCTTTCTATCTTTCTCAGATTTGAAGTTATATTTTAATACCAGTAATTCCATATCCATCATGCTATGACCGGGCATACAAAAGTGTTTTGCCACAGGTAAATCCATTATTTTTTCTCTTATTGTGTGGCGATGATAATTCATCCTTGTTCTCAGTTTTTGGCCGGTCTCCCCCACATACAGACCCCCAGTTGGACATTTTGTACATATAATTAGGTACACCACATTAGATGTGATGCAGCTGAAAGTACCTTTGATCTTGTAGTCCTGATGGGAGTAGGGGATCTTTATCGTGTCCGTGGTCATTATGGATGCACAGGTTTTACATTTCTTATGGTTGCAAGGAAAGGTTCCTGCAGCTGTTGGGGAGGACAGGGAGCTTCTGACAATGATGCTTCTTAGATTTGGGGGCTGCCTAAAACACAGTAGTGGGGGGTCGCCTCAGAAAGACTTTTTTGAACCAGGGATACCATCCAAGAACAATTGAAAACCAAATTTCAAGAGCCAACAGAATATCAAGGAATCACCTGCTACATTACAAAGGTAAAGAAGAAAATAACCGGGTGCCTCTAGTGGTCACCTACAATCCAAATCTGGAGGTGCTAAGGGGACTACATGGAAACTACAACCTTTACTACAAAAAGATGCCCGATATTACAATCCATATTTCCAGACCCCCCACTACTGTGTTTTAGGCAGCCCCCAAATCTAAGAAGCATCATTGTCAGAAGCTCCCTGTCCTCCCCAACAGCTGCAGGAACCTTTCCTTGCAACCAGAAGAAATGTAAAACCTGTGCATCTATAATGACCATGGACAAGATAAAGATCCCCAACTCCCATCACGACTACAAGATCCCAGCTACTTTCAGCTGCATCACATCTAATGTGGTGTACCTAATTATATGTACTAAATGTCCAAATGGGGGTCTGTATGTGGGGGAGACCGGCCAAAAACTGAGAACAAGGATGAATTATCATCGCCACACAATAAGAGAAAAAATAATGGATTTACCTGTGGCAAAAAACTTTGGTATGCCCGGTCATAGCATGATGGATATGGAATTACTGGTATTAAAATCTAACTTCAAATCTGAGAAAGATAGAAAGGTTTCGGAATATAAGCTCATCATGACCTTTGACACTCTTAGTGCTGGAATGAATAGATCACACGAATTCATGTCATTCTATATCAATTAAGGAATCTGCGTCTCTGCCCTTCCAGGGGCATGAAAACACAAAACCAGACCCCAATCAGAGGGCAATAAAACTTTCTATCCTTATCTAGGAACTGTTCCAATATTTATGTTCATCCCTCTGGCATAATGACAGTTCTGCTGCACGTCACTTGTCTTACCTATTGCACTATTCCTGTGTCCTGTTGTGTATAGAAATATGTGATTCTTCATTTTTTGTTTTAGTCTTTGCCTGATGAAGAGACGTGAGTAGCCTCGAAAGCTTGCAATTTGTTACCATCTTTTCAGTTATCCATTAAAAGGTATCAACCACTGAGGACTCTCAAGTCTAAATATTTTTCTATCTACTGGCTAACATGGTACGAAGATACACATCTTTCCTAATTTCAAGAATAAAAATAAAGACCCTGCAAATATAAACGCATATATGCACATGGCAACAAGAAATGGAACAACACACCACCCAAAAATTAGTTTACAAAATATAGTGTTGTAAATTTAAGAATAAAAGTCCATTTTTGTATTTATGAATAATGCTTAAGGAACGCTATGTTAAACCATAACATAGTGAAGACAATGGATTTTGTAATAGTCACTCATCATCATCATTGCAATTTATATGTGACAGTCACAGACATTTCAATTATTTAAGTTAATAAAATCGTTACTTTGTACAGCATGTATGACATGTCCAGCATGGACTCATCAATGTGATGACGCAATAATGTACGATAAAAAATAACCATTTAAAAAAACATTATGCATTGTCACAATTTAAGTGTGTGCCTGCAAGTGTAGGTGAAACAAAGGCTACGGATAGCAAAGGTATATTCTATGTCTGTATCAGACAGTGGACAGCCTCTGATGGGTAATGGCGATGTTATACTGTACGTCAATAAAGTCTGCGGCTGCAATCATGCATTTTTTGCTTGTACAGTGTTGAAGAGGGTAAAAGCATGTCTGGTTGCGCAAGGCTTTATCCGTCTACACTACCTTCCTACTGTCACGCGTAGGGTAGGGTAGCGTGTGTCTATTAGATGACTCTATAAAATGTGACCTTACGCAGCGTTATTCTGCCCTAGGGACGCCAAAAATACGACAGCAGTAATCATTTACTGTCTAATACTCCACCTATGACCAACAAAAAAAGCACGTTCCCTCTTTAATAGAGTTGAGCGATACTTTCCGATATCCAAAAGTATCGGAATCGGAATGGTATCGCCGATACCCAAAAAATATCGGCGATACCCGATACCGATACCGGAAGTCCCATGTAAGTCTATGGGAACAAAATATCGAAATTAAAAAAACCCCATTCTTGCCTTGTTGGTTAATTGTACATGAAGGAAAACAAGAAAGAGTAATGTAGAATGTATTGGGGAAGGTTGAGGATGAGGAGACATTAAAGGCATAGATGTTTAACCCAATCAAATGGAATAGCATAAATATTTTTTTTTTAAAGATGTTCGGATTGACGAAGAAATTGACAATGTTGTTAACGTTTTTTCTATTTTGGCAAATATGTATATTACACAACTTCCATGCTCTTCATCTTCACCTTTTTAACTTTTCACACACTTTCTCCTTCATAATCTTCTGCAGCATCATCTTTTTCATCAAATTATTCTTCATCTTCACCTTCTTTATCTTCTTCTTAAACTTCTTGCTATTCATCTTTGTTAACATTACTCATATTCTTCTTATTAAACTATTATTCTTATTCATATTCTGCTTCATCTTCTTCATCATATTCTTATTTGTGACAGAGAATCCTGTACTTGTAATCTGTCAAAGTATGAATTTTTCATCCTTCCGTTCTTGCTGTCACAAAAGATTTAAATTACAACAGTATTTGTCCGTGTTCAGTTTAGCCTGCAGCAGCAGGCATTTTCCAGGGCACCACGAGGAGGAACGGACTCACCCCCATACACTGCTTAGTCTTCTTCTGCTTAGAATTTAGAGCATATATTTTGCTCTTCATTTTGGTCTTATACTTCATGTTCTTCTGCTTTTAGATCTTCTGCTTATTGTTCTTGTGTCTCTTGTTCTGTATCTTGTATTGTAGCACAATCTTGTACCAGCTGATGTTACTGGGACACGGTTACTAAGCAGGAGGTACCTGTGCTCCAAAGCACTACCAAGGACCAGCAGACGTTGCTGGAACTCGGATACCGAGATGGAGGCACCTAGGCCAAAGGCACTGCGGAGAACCAGCTGACGGTACTGGAACCCGGAGGGGCAGCAGAAGGAAAAGAGCCAATGGCACAACCGAGGACCAGCTGACGTTACTGGGACACGGTTACTAAGCAGGAGGTATCTGTGCTCCAAAGCACTACCAAGGACCAGCAGACGTTGCTGGAACTCGGATACCGAGATGGAGGCACCTAGGCCAAAGGCACTGCGGAGAACCAGCTGACGGTACTGGAACCCGGAGGGGCAGCAGAAGGAAAAGAGCCAATGGCACAACCGAGGACCAGCTGACGTTACTGAACCCCAGTAACACAGGAGCAAGTGTTGACTGTGCTAACAGCACTTCCGAGCAACAACTGGCGGTGTTGGAGCCCAGGGTCAAGGAGGATGTTTAAATACTAGATCAAGTAATTTCCTTGTTACCTGTCAATTTTAAATGTCTATACTTCAAACAAGAGAAAGATAACCTTTACTACCATAAGATGATGATTTCATTTAAACTAATATCTAGATAAATAAAGAATTGACAAACATAAACACATACATTAACATGTTGAACAGCAATGCAAACCACAAAATAAATTAGTTAAGGAATCTGCTATACGGTTGTACATAAAAGCATACAAGTACATATCTGAATCCATTAATGATGGATAAGTAACAGTATGTACACCATTTTTATTGTATAGACAATGAATGTCTGACTTCAAAACATCATCAGCATTACAAGTTATCTGTGATATTACTAAAATGTTCCATTTGCTGAATAATGTCACTAAATAGTTTATACAAAATTATACAATTTCCATCATGTAATACTCATAATATGTGGCAATAATCATTTTTATTAACAAACATAACCTTTAAAAAGTGCATAGTGCATAGTGAAAATTGCTATTTATGGCTGACTGTCGACTTGGAAGCATGACAACAGATAGATAAGGTATATATAGATGACACTGCATAGCCACAGATGGTGAATGGCGATGTAATACTGTACCTCAATAAAGTGTGCGTCACTACTACATAATTTTTTTTATATAGCTTTATAAACAGGGTACATGGATGTATGCTTGTGCCTTTGTTTTGACGCACAGACTGCCTTCCTGCTGAGACGCGTTGGGTAGTGAACAGTTGTGTGCAGTGTTCACTGCAGTTCTCTGCGGAATAACCACACTTAGACCTTATAACTTTTCAGACTTTCTTTATCAATCTACCAAGATGAAGAAGGCAGGGAGTAAGGCACGTGGTCGTGGAGTTTCTTCAGGGAGAGGACGTGGGGATTCTGTGGCTGCTGCGGCCCCCAGTGACACAGCATCCACCAGTTTTCCCCGTGAGCGTTCCTTTATGCGCACTTTTGTAGGAGCTCGGAGTACCCCCCTGCTGCGGGAAGAACAAATTGAAGCCGTTGTTGTTTGGATGTCAGCCAATGCATCGACTTCAATTGCTTCCACCTCCTCTCAGGACCACAGCACTGTTGGGCAACCATCTGTCTCTTCACCGCCTGGCAAATTGCCCAGGCAGTCAGAGAGTTCTGTACAGGAGCCAGCTGAGTGTCTGCTTCTGTTCTCAGAATCTATTGGCTTGCAAACAGGGGCCCAGCCAAGCAGCATTCTGTAATGTGAAGAGGGAGTATGCAGTGATGCGCAACAGCTGTGTCTCTCTGAATCTGAAGAGGCGGGTGAGACAGTGCGATGGTCAGCACACCGCAGAACGCATCTGATGATGATGAGACCCAGGTGCCAGTTTCTGTTGAGCATGGTGCTGGGCAGACCACCCAACAGCAGGTGTTGGAAGAGGGTAGTGGAGATGATGAGGTCCAAGACCCAACATGGCATGAGGAACAGGAAGGTGGTGGGAGCAGCTCAGAGGAATAATAATAATATTTATTTATATAGCGCCATCATATTCCGCAGCGCTTTACAGTTTAGCAGTTTCAGAACACAAGTCATAAGTAACAACGTTAACAATACAATAATTTAAGCTAAATAAGTCGCCCCTGCTCGTGACAGCTTACAATGTACAATGAGATGGGGGAGATACAAAGTATAGGTGTTTATATACAATGGTGCATTTACAATGATGTTCCAGCCATCTTAAGGGACTGAGGGATGGAGATAGTGAATGGGCTAGAGACACACACACACTTACACAGAATACATAGAATGACTTTGATTAGTGAATGTGATAGGCCGCTCTGAACAAATGTGTTTTGAGGGAGCGCCTGAAACCATGCAAAATGTGGATAGTCCTAATTTCTTGGGGTACAGCATTCCAGAGGATTGGCGTAGAGCGGGAGAAGTCTTGGAGTCGGGAGTGGGAGGTACGTATTAGTGCAGAGGTTAGTCGAAAGTCGTTTGCAGAGCGCAGCAGTCGGTTAGGCCGATAGATAGAAATGAGGGAGGAGATGTAGGAGGGGTGCTGCACTGTGGATAGCTTTGTGGCTGAGAACCAGTACTTTGGTTGAAAGCTGGAGAGGCCTAGAGAAATGGTTAGTGATAGAAGGAAGATAGAGGAAGACATTGCCCCAACGGTACAAACAGGAGGGAGAGTTAGGCTGCAGACTCGGTTGCCTGTAGCCTCCAGTTTGGCACCTGTTCGGAGCAGTTGTCTTCCAAAAGTCAAAACGTGCGCTCCCAGGACTTGCACTGCGTGGTCCTTTTTTCACACACTTGCACATGATATTTGCTATGTGAAATGCAAGCTGTGTAATCAAAAATTAAAAATAGCTAAAAGTGTCAGTCACCTCAATACCACAAATATGTGGAAACATGTGCGGACAAAGCACGTAGTTGAGTTACAAAGACACACTGGAGATGTAGGCCAACCTACAGCAGCACCTACATCTTCAGGTTGTGTTGAAGCCTCTTCATCAAACTCACACACAGCTGGTTCTGCTTCCTCACAGGATCGCCATGGAAGAACCTCGGCCACTGTTGTCCAGAGACAAACTGTTATTCCACACACAGCAGCAAGTTCCCTGTCATCCTCACACTCCCAGGCCACAAAACAGCCATCGGTAGCACAGGCATGGGATAAAAGACGGCCATACTCGGCAAACCATGCACGAGCACAGGCTCTGAATGCTGGCATTGCAAAACTCCTGTCCCTTGAAATGCTGTGATTCAGGCTGGTGGAGACAGACAGTTTCCGTAACTGAATATCATTGTCAGTCCCACAATACAATGTGCCAAGCCAATTTCATTTCAGCAGGCAAGCCGTCCCTGGTCTGCAAAAGCATGTTGAGGGAAAAATTAAACATGCGCTACTAAAAGCCCTCAGTAGCAAGGTCCACCTGACCACCGATGCGTGGAGCAGTACCCATTGTTATGATCTGCTACAACCAGTAAGGAAAGAAGGGAATTCTGTCCCTACAATACAACTAAGCTGAATCCCTACGATGTAACGGGGAACCTGATCCTGCGACCAGACCCGCTAAAGTCCTCATCTAGTGTGAACGAAGACCTATAGTTGCGAGGGAGTAATCCCTACAAGATCTAGGGACTGGGAGAAAAGGTGGACACCTCCTAACATAAATTGTAGCATGGATAATTAAACAGAAAAATAAATACTTTGTGATCCTAACATCAAGCAAAACTGACAGATTAAGGCACCTAAGCACCCGGCTAGCTTAACAGTAGATAATACAATGAAGTCAAGCAAAGCCAGAAGGGCGGAGCCAGACTAAATAGGGAAAAAAGGTCATGTGACCAGCAAACTGAAACAAAACCTAACAAGAGGGTTCTAACACCCATGGCCAGGGACAATACCTTTCCCTCACTGCCCATTGGGTCAATGTTGTGCAGCCGTGTACTGATCTTGCGAGTGGCGCTGTACGTGTTCTGCCAACTCCAAGGATTGCAGGAATCAAGTCTGTACACATTGATTCCTCCTCCTACTCCAGTTCCTCAGAATCATCGCTGCAGGAGCCGTCACGGTCTACCTCCACATGGACCCGTGAACGTTTACCTGTTGCGACCGATATGAGCACAGCCGTGTCCAAATGTCAACAGGCCGTCCTGAAATTAATTTCCATGGGGAATCTTAGCCACACAGCGCAGGAGCTCTGTAATGCCATAAAGCAGGAGAGCGACGTGTGGTTTTTGGAAGAGAATCTACAGGCAGGCTTGGTAGTGTGTGACAATGGCCGAAATCTGGTGTCAGCTCTGGGCCTTGGCAACCTCACTCACATACCATGTCTGTCATATGTGCTCAACTTGGTCGTGCAGAGTTTTTTGAGGGACTATCCGGATCTTGATGCACTGCTGCACAAGGTCCGCCTAGAGTGCGCTCACTTGCGACGTTCCAGCATGGCCAGATCGCTGATTGCAGCTCTGCAACGCAGATTTCACCTTCATGAACATCGCATCATATGTGACGTACCCACCAGGTGGAATTCCTCGTTACATATGTTGGAGCGGTTGTGTGAGCAGCAGCCAACAGTAATGGAGGATCAGCAGCATCAGGCGCAGTCAACTCGCAATTTGCACCGTTCACACTTCACCACTACTGAGTGGGCCTCTATAATAAGAATAATAATAATATTATTTATTTATATAGCGCCATAATATTCCGCAGTGCTTTACAGTTTAACAGTTTCAAAACACAAGTCATAAGTAACAACGTTAACAATACAATAATTAAAGCAAAATCAGCCGCCCCTGCTGGTGAAAGCTTACAATCTACAATGAGGTGGGGGAGATACAAAGTACAGGTGTTTATATACAATGGTGTTTTTACAATGATGGTCCAGCCATTTTAAGGGAGTGAGGTATGCATGGAGATAGTGAATGGGCTACACACACAGAATTACACATAGAATGACTTTGATTAGTGAATGTGATAGGCCACTGTGAACAAATGTGTTTTGAGGGAGCGCCTGAAACCATCCAAATTGCGGATAGTCCGAATTTCTTGGGGTAGAGCATTCCAGAGGATTGGCGCAGCGCGGGAGAAGTCTTGGAGTTGGGAGTGGGAGGTACGGATTAGTGCAGAGGTTAGTCGAAGGTCGTTTGCAGAGTGCAGCAGTCGGTTAGGCAGATAAATATAAATAAGGGAGGAGATGTAGGGGGTGCTGCGCTGTGGAGAGCTTTGTTGGTGAGAACCAGTAATTAGAATTGGATCCTATAATGAATGGGCAGCCACTGCCAGTGTAATGAGTGCCGAAGGACTCTATGAAGGATATCTGCCACGTTTTGCGTGCGTTTGATGAGTCAACGCGGATGGCGAGTGCAGATGATGCACTAGTCAGCCTGACTGTCCCCCTTATCTGCCTGCTTCAAAAAACACTGCAAGCACTAAGGCATGAGGTTTTGGAAGAGGTGGAGGATGAGGAGTCACAAATTCCATCACCTTCTGGACAGTCAGCGCAACGTGGTTCCTCACAAAGGGTTGGAGGACTTTCAAAGTACCATGCTGTATCAACAATTGAACCTCCAGAGTCGCTGTCTATATTTTCATAACCATTACAAACTTTTAATGTATTTACAAAGCACATAATGTACAGTTTTTGTCTATCCTTTTGTAATGCTATTGTGTTTCCATAAAGTGATGTTACAGAATTATGATACAAAGTTTTTAAATTTTGAGTTTTAAATTTTGTAAATTTTTATGTATTTGAAGGACTTTGTGAGGAGGATGGGGGAGTCAATGGAGGAGGAAGACATCGCTCCAGAGGGAGGTAGACAATGCTCTAGTCAGTATGTAGACCAAGGGTGGGGTGATGCACAGCAGGCAGAGATGACGCCTCTTGCAGGGGACAACGTTTCTTGGCCAGTTGGGAGTCTGCAGCACATGGTTTATTTCATGCTGCAGTGGCTGAGAAACGACCGCCGCATCGAACACATTCACACCACGTCTGATTATTGGGTGTACACCCTCCTAGACCCTCGCTACCGGGACAACTTACAAAGCCTCATCACACCGTTGAACCGGGAGCGTAAAATGCGGAAGTACCAAGACACACTGGTGCAATCCATAATGTTCTCCATTCCAGCCGAGAGCGCTGCTGCTACTGCTTTACAAAGCAGCTCTGTGCGTCGAGGCAGTGGAGACAGCTCTGCAACAAGAGGGAGCACAAGCAGCGCCTCTGCACAGGGCAAGAACAGTATGTTCCAAATGTGTCGAAGTTTTGTGGCAGCGCCACCAATGTCTACACCATCCGAGACGGCTCCAGTCAGCAGGAGGCAACATTTCCGTAAGATGGTGACAGACTACATGTCTTGCCCTCTCAGTGTACTCCCAGATGGCTCTTCCCCATTCAACTTTTGTGTCTCTAAGCTGGATACATGGCCAGAGCTTAGCCAGTATGCATTGGAGGTGCTGGCTTGCCCTGCTGCCAGTGTATTATCGGAGCGCGTCTTTACTGCTGCAGGTGGTGTACTAACAGACCGTTGCATGCGACTATCCTCCGATAATGTAGAACGGCTTACTTTTCTGAAAATGAACTAGGCATGGATCTCGCCTGAATTTGCCTGTCCGGTTTCAGATTAACTAACTGGTTGGCAACGTTTTCCATGTCTCCTGTTATGTTCATCTTTCTACCACCTGAGCTATACTCCCTGGGCTACAACACTGCCAGTTGCTGCTCAGAAGTGTCGTGTCCACAGCCAATACACAAGCTATAGTGATAGTGGGGTTCAGTAACGCCTGCTGTTCCCCTGCTGCGTGTCTGACAAAAATTAATGCTGCTAACTCCAAATTAAAGTTCAAATTAAAGTTCAAACATCTCATACTAGGCCTCAGGCTACACCCTCCTTGACCCTGGGCTCAGAAGTGTTGGATGCACAGATCAAAACAATCGATGATGTGTTTGTGGGGTTCAGTAACGCCTGCTGTTCCCCTGCTGTGTGTCCGGCAAAAATTACTGCTACCTAGCTACACATGTTGAAAAAAACATGACATGTTAAAGTGGCTAGTGCTACACATAGATATCAGGCTACACCCTTATTTCTAAGCTGTAAACAAGTGAAACGTCAAATTTAAAACCATTCAATGATTAGTGTTGGTAACAAATCTGTAACTAAATAATTGTGACATATTATGGCAGATATCCACATGTCTAACACAAATGCTAACACAAAAGCATACTTATGCTATAGGGTACTGATGGTGAACCTTCTCACTCCATAACTTTGACAAATCCAACTCACATCATGCCTCAAATGCTGCAATGTTGGAAGTGCATAATGTGGGTTGAACTTTGACAACAGCTGCAGTGCGAAGGTTATCCTTCTGTGTTCTTGGCTTTTAAATAAAAGCATACAAGTAAATATAATAATACATTGTTGATTAAGGGACATGATGTACACCTGTAATATTGTGCAAACAATGGATGTAGGACTATTCCTCTTCAACATTACTTATATTTGTGTCATTTGAAAAAATACATATTTTAGTTAAAAATTAAAAACCCATGTTCAGTAGCTGTGAAAGGCCCGTTTGTGTACTTCTATATTGTTTGCAACCAATGTATTGTATACGGATGGAAGCACGTCACTGTAATAGATTTGAATTATTTTAAATAGAATAAAGCAGCACCAATTTTAGAAAAATGACAAGGATGAGCCAGTGACAGACACTCAGCAGAGTACACGCAGCGGTGGTTGAAGAAGTAAATGGAGCGTGATCTGCATTTAAAAAAAAAAAAAAAAAAAAAATACCTCACAGACTGCAGTGAACACTGAAACACAACTATTCACAATCTGTGAAAGGCTACTCCTTTGTCTACTTCTATAGTGTTTGCAACCAATGTATTGTATACGGATGGAAGCGCGTCACACTAATAGATTAGATTTTAAATGGAATGGAGCAGAACCAATTGGAGATAAATGAAAAGGATGAGCCACTGAGACACGCTCAGCAGAGTACAAGCAGCAGTGCTTGAACAAGTAACTGGAGCGTGATATGCACTCAAAAAATAAAAAACACAGACTGAAGTGAACACTGAAACACAACTGTCCACAATCTGGGAAAGGCTACTCCTTTGTCTACTTCTATAGTGTTTGCAACCAATGTATTGTATACGGATGGAAGCGCGTCACACTAATAGATTAGATTTTAAATGGAATGGAGCAGAACCAATTGGAGATAAATGAAAAGGATGAGGCACTGAGACACGCTCAGCAGAGTACAAGCAGCAGTGCTTGAACAAGTAACTGGAGCGTGATATGCACTCAAAAAATAAAAAACACAGACTGAAGTGAACACTGAAACACAACTGTCCACAATCTGGGAAAGGCTACTCCTTTGTCTACTTCTATAGTGTTTGCAACCAATGTATTGTATACGGATGGAAGCGCGTCACACTAATAGATTAGATTTTAAATGGAATGGAGCAGAACCAATTGGAGATAAATGAAAAGGATGAGCCACTGAGACACGCTCAGCAGAGTACAAGCAGCAGTGCTTGAACAAGTAACTGGAGCGTGATATGCACTCAAAAAAAAAAAAACACAGACTGAAGTGAACACTGAAACACAACTGTCCACAATCTGGGAAAGGCTACTCCTTTGTCTACTTCTATAGTGTTTGCAACCAATGTATTGGATACGGATGGAAGCGCATCACACTATAATTTCTATTGAATGGAGCAGCTAGAATTACACTAAAGAAAAAAAAAAAGAGTCTGTGAGTGACACGTGCAGATGCCTACAGACAGCGTTGCATGCAGAGCAAACTGCAGCGTCACCTGCACTCAAACACACCTTGCAGAGCTGTTAAAACAACACTGCAGGCAAAAGGAAGCTTTACACAGCGGTTGGTGATAGCCTGCCTACAGCACAGTACACTAAATCGCAATCTCTAACTGTCCCTCAGAGTCAGCAGAGCAGCGTTCTGTCCCTATCTGAATTCACAGCACAGTGAAGCTAAAATGGCGGCGGCGCCTTTTATAGTGCATTCTGACATCATTTCAGCAGCCAATCACAGCCATGCCATTAGTTAAGATGACCGCAGCATTACAGGATGTGCCCACACTTCGTAGGATTCCTCATTGGCTGACTAAAATCACATTGCCTCTCAAAGAATTATGGGAACTTCCGATTCCGGTATACGATATTGAAAAAGTATCGGAATTAAGTATCGGAATTCCGATAACGCGAATATCGGCCGATACCCGATACTTGCGGTATCGGAATGCTCAACACTACTCTTTAACAATCTACAAGACTAACAAGCATAATGGTTGACGCTGACTTTATTGAGGTACAGTATTACATCGACATTGTCCATGAGTAACTATGCACTGTGATACCTATATACCATTATTAATTTATATCTGTTGTGGTTGTTTCAACAGCACTTGCAGGTATAACTACCTATTGTCAGTATGCATGATGCACTTTCTAGATGTAATAATTTATTATTGCACATTATTACCAGGTTTAGATGCTGGCCATTTCATATATGGTGTGTGAAGTTACAGTTGGCATCAGTCTGTGTATTTTATAATGTCTGTCATAAATATAACTCGTGATGATGATGATGAGGATGTTTATGATTCGTACATCCATTGACTGCATTATCTTACAGGTACAGATAAAATTCCTTAAAAAGCATTAATTGATAAGTATGAAATGTACTTTTATGCATTAATTTCAAAAAGTGAACACTATGTTTTAGTTTTTGTTACCATTTCTAATAGACATGTGCAGATATGCGCTGTGATGACAAATTATTATTTGTCCATATTTGTTATAAAAATTTATCATTCTAGGCCTGGAAAACTTCACAATTTCATGTTTTCAGCATAACAAGCAGGGTGACGGCTCTTCCTATTTGGAGCATGTTCGACATGGGTTTTTCTGTGCATGTGTAGGGAACAGGAGACTTCTTGCCGGACACACAGCAGGGGAACAGCTGGCGTTACTGAACCCCACTAACACTATAGCTTGTGTATTGGTCTGTGGACACGACACTTCTGAGCAGCAACTGGCAGTGTTGTAGCCCAGGGAGTAGAGTTCAGGTGGTAGAAAGATGAACATAACAGGAGACATGGATAACGTTGCGAACCAGTTATTTAATCTGAAAACGGACAGACAAATTCAGGCGAGATCCATGCCTTGTTCATTTTCAGAAAAGTAAGCCGGTCTACATTATCGGAGGATAGTCGCATGCGATGGTCTGTTAGTACACCACCTGCAGCACTAAAGACGCGCTCCGATAATACACTGGCAGCAGGGCAAGCCAGCACCTCCAATGCATACTGGCTAAGCTCTGGCCATGTATCCAGCTTAGAGACCCAAAACTTGAATCGGGAAGAGCCATCTGGGAGTACACTGAGAGGGAAAGACATGTAGTCTGTCACCATCTTACGGAAACGTTGCCTCCTACTGACTGGAGCCGTCTCAGATGGTGTAGACATTTGTGGCGCTGCCACAAAACTTCGCCACATTTGGATCATACTGGTCTTGCCCTGTGCAGAGGCGCTGCTTGTGCTCCCTCTTGTTGCAGAGCTGTCTCCACTGCCTCAACGCACAGAGCTGCTTTGTAAAGCAGTAGCAGCAGCAGTGCTCTCGGCTGGAATGGAGAACATTATGGATTGCACCAGTGTGTCTTGGTACTCCCGCATTTTACGCTCCCGGTTCAACGGTGTGATGAGGCTTTGTAAGTTGTCCCGGTAGCGAGGGTCTAGGAGGGTGTACACCCAATAATCAGACGTGGTGAGAATGTGGGCGATGCGGCGGTCGTTTCTCAGGCACTGCAGCATGAAATCAACCATGTGCTGCAGACTCCCAACTGGCCAAGAAACGCTGTCCCCTGCAAGAGGCGTCATCTCTGCCTGCTCTGCATCACCCCACCCTCGCTCTACATACTGACTAGAGCGTTGTGTACCTCCCTCTGGAGCGATGTCTTCCTCCTCCATTGACTCCTCCTCATCCTCCTCACAAAGTGAGCCCTGCCCAGCCCTTTGTGAGGAACCACGTTGCGCTGACTGTCCAGAAGGTGATGGAATTTGTGACTCCTCATCCTCCACCTCTTCCAAAACCTCATCCCTTAGTGCTTGCAGTGTTTTTTGAAGCAGGCAGATAAGGGGGACAGTCAGGCTGACTAGTGCATCATCTGCACTCGCCATCCGCGTTGACTCATCAAACGCACGCAAAACGTGGCAGATGTCCTTCATAGAGGCCCACTCAGTAGTGGTGAAGTGTGAACGGCGCAAATTGCGAGTTGATTGCGCCTGATGCAGCTGATACTCCATTACTGCTGGCTGCTGCTCACACAACCGCTCCAACATATGTAACGTGGAATTCCACCTGGTGGGTACATCACATATGATGCGATGTTCAGGAAGGCGAAATCTGCGTTGCAGAGCTGCAATGCGCGATCTGGCCATGCTGGAACGTCGCAAGTGAGCGCACTCTAGGCGGACCTTGTGCAGCAGTGCATCAAGATCCGGATAGTCCCTCAAAAAACTCTGCACGACCAAGTTGAGCACATGTGCCAGACATGGTATGTGAGTGAGGTTGCCAAGGCCCAGAGCTGCCACCAGATTTCGGCCATTGTCACACACTACCAAGCCTGGCTGGAGATTCGCTGGCAAAAACCACACGTCGCTCTCCTGCTTGATGGCATTCCAGAGCTCCTGCGCTGTGTGGCTTCGATTCCCCATGGAAATTAATTTCAGGACGGCCTGTTGACGTTTGGCCACGGCTGTGCTCATATCGGTCGCAACAGGTAAGCGTTCACGGGTCCATGTGGAGGTAGACCGTGACGGCTCCTGCAGCGATGATTATGAGGAACTGGAGTAGGAGGAGGAGTCAATGTGGACAGACTGGATTCCTGCAATCCTTGGAGTTGGCAGAACACGTACAGCGCCACTCGCAAGATCTGTACCCGGCTCCACAACATTGACCCAATGGGCAGTGAGGGAAAGGTATCGTCCCACGCATCGGTGGTCAGGTGGACCTTGCTACTGACGGCGTTTAGTAGCGCATGTTTAATTTTTCCCTCAACATGCTTTTGCAGACCAGGGACGGCTTGCCTGCTGAAATAAATTCGGCTGGGCACATTGTATTGTGGGACTGCCAATGCCATTAAGTTACGGAAACTGTCAGTCTCCACCAGCCTGAATGACAGCATTTCAAGGGACAGGAGTTTTGCAATGCCAGCATTCAGAGCCTGTGCTCGTGGATGGTTTGCCGAGAATGGCCGTCTTTTATCCCATGCCTTGCTACCAATGGCTGTTTTGTGGCCTGGGAGTGTGAGGATGACAGGGAACTTGCAGCTGTGGGTGGAATAACACTGGGTCTCTGGACAACAGTGACAGAGGTTCTTCCATGGCGATCCTGTGAGGAAGCCGAACCAGCTGTGTGTGAGCTGGAGGAAGAGGCTCCAACACGAGCTGAAGATGTAGGTGCTGCTGTAGGTTGGCCTACATCTCCAGTGTGTCTTTGTAACTCAACCACGTGTTTTGTCCGCACATGTTTCCACATATTTGTGGTATTAAGGTTACTGACACTTTTACCTCTTTTTACTTTTTGATTACACAGCTTGCATTTGACATAGCAAATATCATCTGCAAGTGTGTCAAAAAAGGACCACGCAGTGCAAGTCCTGGGAGCGCCCGTTTTGGCTGTTGTAAGAGAACTGCTACGAACGGGTGCCAAACTGGAGGCTACAGGCAACCGAGTCTGCAGCCTACCTCTCCCTACTGTTTGGACCGTTGGGGCAATCTCTTCCTCAGAGCTGCTACCACCACCTTCCTGTTCCTCACGCCATGTTGGGTCTTGGACCTCATCATCTCCACTACCCTCTTCCAACACCTGCTGCTGTTGGGTGGTCTGGCCAGCACCATGCTCAACAGAAACTGGCACCTGAGTCTCATCATCATCAGATGCGTTCTGCGGTGTGCTGACCATCGGCACTGGCTCACCCGCCTCTTCAGATTCAGAGAGACACAGCTGTTGCGCATCACTGCATACTCCCTCTTCTTCACATTCCAGAATGCTGCTTGGCTGGGCCCCTGTTTGCAAGCCAACAGATTCTGAGAACAGAAGCAGAGACTCAGCTGGCTCCTTTACAGAGCTCTCTGACTGCCTGGGCAATTTGGCAGGCGGTGAAGAGACAGATGGTTGTTCAACAGTGCTGTGGTCCTGAGAGGAGGTGGAAGCAATTGAAGTCGATGCATTGGCTGCCATCCAACCAACAACGGCTTCAATTTGTTCTTCCCGCAGCAGGGGGTACGCCGAGCTCCTACAAAAGTGCGCATAAAGGAACGCTCACGGGGAAAACTGGTGAATGCTGTGTCACTGGGTGCGGCAGCAGCCACAGAATCCCCACGTCCTCTCCCTGCTGAAACTCCACTGCCACGACCACGTGCCTTACTCCCTGCCTTCTTCGTCTTGGTAGATTGATAAAGAAAGTCAGAAAAGTTATAAGGCCTAAGTGTGGTTATTCCTCAGAGACTGCAGTGAACACTGCAGACAACTGTTCACTAGCTGTGAAAGGCCCCTTTGTGTACTTCTATAGTGTTTGCAACCAATGTATTGTATACGGATGGAAGCGCGTCACACTAATAGATTAGATTTTTTTTAAAATAGAATGGAGCAGCACCAATTAGAGAAAAATGTCAAGGATGAGGCAGTGACACATGCTCAGCAGACTACAACCAGCAGTGGTTGAAGAACTAACTGGAGCGTAATCTGCACTCAAAAAATGAAAAGCTCACAGACTACAGTGAACACTGCAGACAACTGTTCAGTAGCTGTGAAAGGCCCCTTTGTGTACTTCTATAGGTTTGCAACCAATGTATTGTATACGGATGGAAGCGCGTCACACTAATAGATTAGATTTTTTAAAATAGAATGGAGCAGCACCAATTAGAGAAAAATGTCAAGGATGAGGCAGTGACACACGCTCAGCAGACTACAACCAGCAGTGGTTGAAGAACTAACTGGAGCGTAATCTGCACTCAAAAAATGAAAAGCTCACAGACTACAGTGAACACTGCAGACAACTGTTCACTAGCTGTAAAAGGCCCCTTTGTGTACTTCTATAGTGTTTGCAACCAATGTATTGTATACGGATGGAAGCGCGTCACACTAATAGATTAGATTTTTTTAAAATAGAATGGAGCAGCACCAATTAGAGAAAAATGTCAAGGATGAGGCAGTGACACACGCTCAGCAGACTACAACCAGCAGTGGTTGAAGAACTAACTGGAGCGTGATCTGCACTCAAAAAATGAAAACCTCACAGACTACAGTGAACACTGCACACAACTGTTCACTAGCTGTGAAAGGCTCCTTTCTGTACTTCTATAGTGTTTGCAACCAATGTTGTATACGGATGGAAGCGCGTCACACTAATAGATCACTGTTAATTTCAATTGAATGGAGCTGCACCAATTCCACAAAATAAAATAAAAAAAGAGTCAGTGAGTGACACGTGCAGATGCCTACAAACAGCGGTGGATGCAGAGCAAACTGCAGCGTCACCTGCACTCTCACACACACACCTTGCACAGAGCTGTTAAAACAACACTGCAAGGCAAAAGGAAGCTTTACACAGCGGTTGGTAAACTTGCCTGCCTAAAGCACAGTACACAAAATCGCAATCTCTAACTGTCCCTCAGAGTCAGCAGAGCAGCGTTCTGTCCCTAACTGAGTTCACAGCACAGTGACGCTAAAATGGCGGCGGCGCCTTTTATAGTGCATTCTGACATCATTTCAGCAGCCAATCACAGCCATGCCATTAGTTAAGATGACCGCAGCATTACAGGATGTGCCCACACTTCGTAGGATTCCTCATTGGCTGACTAAAATCACAGTGCCTCTCAAGAATTATGGGAACTTCCGATTCCGGTATACGATATAGGAAAAATATCGGAACTAAGTATCGGAATTCCGATACAGCGAATATCGGCCGATACCCGATACTTGCGGTATCGGAATGCTCAACACTACTCGGCACCCCATCTTGACGACTGAAAAAAACAGATATATAGAAAGTTTTGAAAATCTATTCTATTATTTCGAAACACTGTTTTTCGGTGATTACTTTGTATCTCCGTTCATACTGTACCCACACACACAAATGATACACCATTTGAAAGGTAAACTTGCCCCCTTCAGGAAGAAAATAGCCAAACAAACCACACATCCACAATTTGATCACAAAATACAGTTTAAATATTAATTTTCATTAACCTGCAGTCAGGAAAAATGACCTGCAGGTGGCACCACACTACCCCAAAGCACACTACCACAAAGCTACTTACAGACATCACAAACAAATCCAAACAATTGCCTTGGGGGCTTTCCAGCTTGCCGAACTGCTTGCCCAGCCTATTTCAGCTAAATTGGAGGATTGCAAACTTCACTGCAGGTGAGGCACATATGCAAGCACATTTGTAAACATGCACTGCTTTTTCGGTGATTACTTCGCCCCACACACACAAATGGTGAGTCACATATGTAAACACATTTGTAAACATGCACTGCTTTTTCGCTGATTGCTTCGTCCCACACACACAAATGATACACCATTTGAAAGGTAAACTTGCCACCTTCAGCAAGAAAAGAGCCAAACAAACCACACATTCATGATTTTATCACTAAATACAGTTTAAACCTTCATTTTCATAAACCTGCAGAAAGAAAAAAATGACCTGCAGGTGTCACCTCAACCGGAAGACATTTTTTGGCCTCTACTTATCAAACTAATTTATTGTATTACCAATCTACATATATAAATACCTGTCTGTGTTCATCATCTCATGAAAAACTTTAACATTTGACCAGCTTGCTTTTTCTGAAACTGCCTGTGCCCCTGACGACCAATGTGTGAAAATTTTGCGCGGACAAAGCTAGTTTATTAAAAAACAAAAACTGAAATATCACATGGTCATAAGCATTCAGACCCTTTGCTCATTAGTGAGTAGAAGCACCCTTTTGAGCTAGTACAACCATGAGTCTTCTTGAGAATGATGAAACAAATTTTTCACACCTGAATTTGGGGATCCTCTGCCATTCTTCCTTGCACTCCAGTTCCATCAGGTTGGATGGTGAACGTTGATGGACAGCCATTTTCAGGTCTCTCCAGAGATGCTCAATTGGGTTTACGTCAGGGCTCTGGCTGGGCCAGTCAAGAATGGTCACAGAGTTGTTCTGAAGCCATTTCTTTGTTATTTTAGCTGTGTGCTTAGGGTCATTGTCTTGCTGGAAGGTGAACCTTCGGCCAAGTCTGAGGTCCAGAGCACTCTGGAAGAGGATTTCATTCAGGATATCTCTGCACTTGGCCACATTTATGTTTCCTTCAATTGCAACCAATCGTCCTGTCCTTGCAGCTGAAGAATACCACCATAACATAATGCTGCCACCACCATTTTTCACTGTTGGGATTGTATTGGGCAGGTGATGAGTGGAGTCTCATTTTCTTCACACATACCGCTTAGAATTATCACCAAAAAGTTATATCTTCATCTCATCAGACCAGAGAATCTTATTTCTCATAGTCTGGGAGTCCTTTATGTGTTTTATAGCAAACTCTATGAGGGATTTCATATGTCTGGCACTGAGGAGAGGCTTCCGTAGAGCCACTCTGCCATAAAGACCCAATTGGTGGAGGGCTGCAATGATAGTTGACTTTGTGGAACTTTCCACCATCTCCCTACTGCATCTGTAGAGCTCAGCCACAGTGATCTTGGAGTTCTTCTTTACCTCTCTCACCAAGGGCCTTCTCCCTTGATTTCTCAGTTTGGCTGGATGGTCATGTCTAGGAAGACTTCTGGTGGTCCCAAACTTCTTCCATTTAAGGATTATGTGTGCCACTGTGCTCTTAGGAACCTTCAATACTGCAGAAATTCTTTTGTAACTTTGGCCATATCTGTGCCTTGCCACAATTCTGTCTCTGAGCTCCTTGGCCAGTTCCTTTGACCTCATGATTCTCATTTGGTCTGACATGCACTGAGAGCTATGAGGTCTTATATAGACAGGTGTGTGCCTTTACAAATCAAGTCCTATCAGTTTAATTAAACATAGCTGGACTCCAATGAAGGAGTAGAACCATCTCAAGGAGGATCACAAGGAAATGGACAGCATGTGACTTAAATATGAGTGTTTGAGCAAAGGGTCTGAATACTTATGACCATGTGATATTTCAGTTTTTCTTTTTTAATAAATTTGAAAACATTTCTACATTTCTGTTTTTTCAGTCAAGATGGGGTGCAGAGTTTACATTAATGAGAAAAAATGAACATTTTGCATTTACCAAATGGCTGCAATGAAACAAAGAGTGAAAAATTGAAAGGGGTCTGAATACTTTCCGTATCCACTGTATATGTATACATGTATACATGTATATATGTATATATACCGTATCTGTATGCACATACAGTTGTGTAAAAAATTGTTTGCTTCCTTCCTGATTTCCTATACTTTTGTATGTTTGTTACACTTTAATGTTTCAGATTACCAAATTTAAATATTAGACAAAGATAGCACAGGTAAACGCAAAATGCAGTTTTTAAATTAAGGTCTATATTATTAAGGGAAAACTTAATCCAAACCTAGAGGGTCCTATGTGAAAAGTGATTCCCCCCCAAAAAAAAAACACATAAATTAACTGTGGTTTATGATATCTTTGATATCTTTGGGAATCTGAGTTAAAAATTTCTAGTAAGACCCAGGCCTGATTACTGCCATACCTGTTCTCAATAAAAAAAAATCACTTAAATAGGACCTGCCTGACAAAGTGAAGTAGACCAAAATATTCTTTAGAGATAGACATCATGCAGCAATCCAGAGAAATTCTGGAAAAAATGGGAAGCAAAGTAATTGAGATCAATCAGTCTGTAAAAGATGATAAAGCCATTTTTTAAGCTTTTGGACTCCAGTGAACCACAGTGAGAACCATTATCCACAAATGGCAAAAACATGGAACAGTGATGAACCTTCCCAGGAGTAACCGGCTGACCAATATTACATCAAGAGCGCAGCAATGACTCATCCAAAATGTCACAAAACACCCCACAACAACATCCAAAGAACTGCAGGCCTCACTTTCCTCAGTTAAGGTTAGTGTTCATAACTCCACATAAGAAAGAGACTGGGCAAAAATGGCCTGCATTGCAGAGTTCCAAGATGAAAACCACTGTCGAGCAAAAGGAACATAAAGGTTCATCTCAGTTTTGCCAGTAAACAGTTTGATGAACCCCAAGACTTTTAGGATAATACTCTGTGGACTAATGAGACAAAAGTTGAACTTTTTGGAAGGATTTTGTGCCATTACATCTGGCTTAGAAGAAGTGTAAGGAGAAGGACTGGACCGATCGCACCTCTTCCGTGACGGAGCCAGAACGGTCGGGGCTGTCACCTATGTTGTAAGGAGAAAAGCTTAAAACCCTGGACCGACCTTTGCACTTTATGACAGGGGGCACGGCTAAGCTTAAAAAGCCACAGCATGCGGGAAACAGCAGAAACTTGGCGGGAACGCGCTGTGTGCAGTAGGACAGTGTTATTGCTCCGTCCTCTAAGCACCGAGATGGAGCAGGCCAATACCATAGGGGCCCAGTATCCTCACTCAGAGACTGTCCATAGAGGATCTTGAAGTGCCCGTTGGCACCCATTACCAGTTGTGAAAAATTCCCCTGACAGAATAGACATGCGCATGCTGAGATGGAGAAACCATGTGACCCGCTTTGAGCTGTATCCCAATTCACCCGTCTACAGCTGTCGAGCAACGTTAAGCTCCAGCAGTGACAGAGACTGCTCACGTTCCCGCACAACAGCCCCTGGACCCAGGACTCCCGTGAGGACAACGAGGATTCACCGCCGCTGCCGCTAACTGTATCCCCTTCTTCTTCAGGACCACACCGTAACCCTCACGCGCCTCGGCCTTGGTGCCACCGTTTAAACTTAGGATTCCACAATCTGAGGTCGTCGGACTGATAAGTTTATCGTTACCAAACTCTTCTTTAAATTCCCCATTCCTATGTTATTTCACTTTGCATAATCCTTTACATTCCTTTTTTATACCTCCCTCTGCAACAGTTCTGCAAAAGATGAGTGGACCAAAATTCCTCCATAGCATTGTAAAAGATTCATTGCCAGTTATTGCAAACGCATGATTGCAGTTTTTGCTGCTAAGGGTGGCCCAACCAGTTATTAGGTTTAGGAGCAATCACTTTTTCACACATGGCCCTGTAGGTCTGTATTTCTTTTTCCCTTAATAATAAAGACCTTCATTTAAAAACTGCATTTTGTGCTTACTTGTGTTATCTTTGTCTAATATTTAAATTTGTTTGGTGATCTGAAACATTTAAGTGTGACAAACATGCAAAATAATAGGAAATCAGGAAGCGGCAAACATTTTTCACTCAGCTATGAATATATATCTATATACTGTATATTCACCCGTCTACAGCTGTCGAGCAACATTAGGCTCCGGCAGTGACAGAGACTGCTCACGTTCCCGCACAACAGCCCCTGGACCCAGGACTCCCGTGAGGACAATGAGGATTCACCGCTGCCGCCGCTAACTGTATCCCCTTCTTCTTCAGGACCACACCGTAACCTTCACGCGCCTCGGCCTTGGCGCCACCGTTTAAACTTAGGATTCCACAAGCTGAGGTCGTCGGACTGATAAGTTTATCGTTACCAAACTCTTCTTTAAATTCCCCATTCCTATGTTATTTCACTTCGCATAATCCTTTACATTCCTTTTTTATACCTCCCTCTGCAACAGTTCTGCAAAAGATGAGTGGACCAAAATTCCTCCATAGCATTGTAAAAGATTCATTGCCAGTTATTGCAAACGCTTGATTGCAGTTTTGCTGCTAAGGGTGGCCCAACCAGTTATTAGGTTTAGGAGCAATCACTTTTTCACACAGGGCCCTGTAGGTCAGTATTTCTTTTTCCCTTAATAATAAAGACCTTCATTTAAAAACTGCATTTTGTGCTTACTTGTGTTATCTTTGTCTAATATTTAAATTTGTTTGGTGATCTGAAACATTTAAGTGTGACAAACATGCAAAATAATAGGAAATCAGGAAGCAGGCAAACATTTTTCACTCAGCTATGAATATACATCTATATATAGTAACAAAGTCACTAGTAAAGTACTGGAGGGGATATATATGTATCACTATGCTTAATGGCATCAGTGATGTGAAACCCAGGGTATTTTCCTCTAGCACACTAACTGCTGTGAATGGTTAAGCTAATAGACATAATGAGCTGGCTTTTATGTGGACATCCATAGATGGGAGGATGCCCACCTTATCTTCGCCCCAGGGTGTGGTCTGGGGCTTTAATAGTTGGGCTCCAGAGGCAGTCTTTATTCAGCAGAGCTGGAGAGAGGATCTCCAGTGGTTTATGTCCTGAGGAGGAAAAAATGAACTTGAGTTGCTCCATAGCGGGCAGCTCCCCACAAGTGTATGGACTGTGTACAGCATTTTTGTTTTCCTTGTTGTTTTCTTGTTTTTGCCTGAAGAGTAGTGTTGAGCGATACTGCTCGATATCTAAAAATATCGGATCGGAATGGTATCGCCGATATCACTAAATATCGTCGATATCCGATTCCGATACCGGAAGTCCCATGTAAGTCTATGGGAACAAAATATCGCAACAAAAAAAACCCTTTCTTTCGTTGTAAACACAAAATATACACACATAGAATACATATATATATATATATATATACATGTCATTGTGACATATATATATATATACATATATTTATAGTTTATACACTTCTACATAGTAAAATAGACTCTGATTCAATTGCCGGGTAAAGCCGTGACATACCCCATAGAAGTCGACGGGCTCGGTGCCGAGTACCCCCAAAACCTCTGGCTCTGTGCGACTCAACTTGGGCGTCACGAACAGGATTCTGTAGCTGGCTATAAGCGAGTCCTGTGTGCCTGAATTGAACTGGTTTTGTGCTTGAGAATTGCTAAAATCATCAGAGAATGTATTTGCCATTTTTCCGCCATATCTGCGTCACGACGAGGCACTGGTGAAGAAGAAGGGCGTGCTCTTCGTGGGAGTACACTCACTCAGTGGCGTGAAAACGATGGCCGACCACTCTAAATGTTACTGCAATGTAAGATCGTGCCCCACAGCTCTTCAGTTCCGCCTCCTCATCCTCCTCAGTGTGCGGAAACTAACACGAAGGTCCCGCCTCACTACAAAAGAGGGGCCCTCTCCAGATGCTAATGACACATGTGACTTGGCAGAGATGGCTAATGGACACGAGCAGAAGTGTGAAGGGATGGAGCAGTCAGAGCTCTCCCCCCACGGAAGCGACCCGATCGCCACGGAACCACCGTTGGGCACCCGGCCTGGAAACCCTCCTACGCTGCAAGAAGCGGAGGATACCCTAAGAGGCCTGGCCCGGCACCGGGAGGAGGTCGCCAGGATGGAAGCCAGCTGGCGTGCCCTAAAACTAAACTTGGAGCGGCGCCAATCCCTCTTACCTGAAGTGTCTGTACCGGAAGGTGAGGCACCCGTTCTAGTAGAGGAGTCCGTGCGGGCATCCCAGCCCTTGCAATGTGATCCAGTTGACGTTGTCGCAGTGGAGGCACCCGTTCCTGCAAAAAACGCTGCACCGGCAGCACCCCAGATCCCGCTGTCTGCCCCCGTCACTGAGACAGAAGAAGCGATACCCGTCCTCATGGAGGAGGCCGCGCAGGCACCAGAGGTCTACCTGTCTGTACCGGAGCCCCGACTGTCATCTGTTCCAGAGCCGGCTGCTTCCTCCGCAGGTGAGCGCCACCAGGACTGTCGGGCGCCACGAGAGCTGCCGCAAACCGGACATCGTAAGCTGCAGTTTAATGGTGGAGACATGGAGATGCTGGTGGAGGAGAATTACAACCGGCGTCAGGAGGAAGAGTGGAGACGTCGGGAGCGGGAAGCAGAGCGACAAAGGGAGCAGCGAGAATCCCAAAAGCTTCGGCAACGTCACCTGGAGAAGGACCGGGCAGATAAGGACCGGATGAGAAAAGATAAAGGAACCCTGTGGGAGCCGCGGCGTAAGGGTGCAGTACGGAACTTTAAGTTAAAAGGTGGTTGGGGCTTCATCCAGGAGCCTGGACTTTATTTAGAAGTGTTTGTGACCCGGCGGGACGTGGAGACTCACCTCCCAGAAAGACACCCGGGGAGGGACCTGTTGCCAGGAGACTTGGTGACTTACACCCGACACTGGGGTTACAATGGATGGTACGCCCTAAATGTTACCAGGTGCGACCCCTACTCCCCAGAGTGTCAGGAACCTGTGAGACCCTCGGAGCCTTCAGCCTCCCACATCCAGGCCTCTGCACAAGTGCCCACCCCACGCCGTAAATCTCCCCAGCCTCCCTCAGTGGTCTCCTCAGCAGCCCCAGCTATGGAAATGATAATGATAGCTGGCCCGTACCCGGCACCTGTTAGGCCCCCTGGGGTTCGTTCAGTCCGGGACATAGGGCTCCAGACCCGGAGGGAGATGAAAGAGGTGGCCATACAGACACAGATAGCGGGTCACGACTTGACTGTACAGGCCACACGACGTCATCAGGTCCTGGTGGTCCTTGGTGTCTCGGATGTTTGGCAAGCATCAGAAGAGTACCAGGTGGTACCTGGAACACCCCTGCCAAAGAATTATAAATAACCCGGACAGGGTCCCTGTATGTAAATAGTTAAATTGTTGATGTACCCGGACAGGTGAATGTTCATAAAAAAGTTTTTTAATTTAATAAAAAACACAACACAGTTTTCATTACTTTTATTACAGTCTCATCCTGAGACGCCATCGATCTCCTGTAAAAAAATGAAAAAAAAAAAACAGCAGTATACCACCTGTCCGACGCAGTCCATAGTAACGAGTGTCCCACGACGATCCAGCTCTGCTACATCAGAATGACAGGCAGAGCCTGTCATCCCGGCGCAGCACAGCTGATTACCTGCTTCCCCGGTGGTGACGTCATCGGACTGGTTTACGGCCGGGATTACCCTGCAGTCACTGCAGTTATCGCGAAAAACTGCATGTGACCGCCAGGGAGAAGATAATGGCGGCCATCAAGCAGTCCAGGACGTGACCGCCGGAGATCTTCTGCCAGGTAAGTGCCGCTGACTCCTGACAGACCCGACCGACGGACACTCACAGTGACAGTGACAAATCCGATTCCGGTATCCGATATGACGAAAATATCGGTACTCGGAATCGAAAGCCCGATACAGCTAATATCGGCCGATACCCGATATTTGCAGTATCGTATCGCTCAACACTACTGAAGAGCTGTGTTTTACTTTCCCCTTCTTGTTTATGCTGCCATATAATAAACCAACTGAAGATTTAAAGAGACAGTGTTTCTGTCTTCAACCTCTGTGTGCTGTACCTCTGAGCGAGTTGAACTACCACAATATATATATATGTATATGCAGTACAGACCAAAATTTTGGACACACCTTCTCATTCAAAGATTTTTCTGTATATTCATGGCTATGAAAATTGTAGAATCACACTGAAGGCATCAAAACTATGAATTAACACATGTGGAATTATACATTACACTTTACAAAAAAGTGTGAAACAACTGAAAATATGTCTTATATTCTAGGTACTTCAAAGTAGCCACCTTTTGCTTTGATTACTGCTTTGCACGCAGAAAAGGTGAACGGATGGACTCTACATGCCTAGTTCCCACCGTGAAGCATGGAGGAGGTGGTGTGATGGTGTGGGGGTGCTTTGCTGGTGACACTGTTGGGGATTTATTCAAAATTGAAGGCATAGTGAACCAGAATGGCTACTACAGCATCTTGCAGCAGCATGCTATTCCATCCGGTTTGCGTTTAGTTGGACCATCATTTATTTTTCAACAGGACCATGACCCCAAACACACCTCCAGACTGTGTAAGGGCTGTTTGACCAAGAAGGAGAGTGTTGGGGTGCTACGCCAGAGGACCTGGCCTCCACAGTCACCAGGCCTGAACCCAATCGAGATGGTTTGGGGTGAGCTAGACCGCTCACCGCTTCAATTTTGAATAAATCCCCAACAGTGTCACCAGCAAAGCACCCCCACACCATCACACCACCTCCTCCATGCTTCACGGTGGGAACTAGGCATGTAGAGTCCATCTGTTCATCTTTTCTGCGTGCAAAGCAGTAATCAAAGCAAAAGGTGGCTACTTTGAAGAACCTAGAATATAATACATATTTTCAGTTGTTTCACACTTTTTTGTAAAGTGTAATGTATAATTCCACATGTGTTAATTCATAGTTTTGATGCCTTCAGTGTGATTCTACAATTTTCATAGTCATGAAAATACAGAAAAATCTTTGAATGAGAAGGTGTATCCAAACTTTTGGTCTGTACTGTATATATATTGGCCTCCAACTTTTATAATAAAATAACATATTGTAAAGTTATCCAGCCATACAGAAAAAGAAACTCCATGAATCTTGATAATCTTACTATCTAATAATTACTTCTTATTATATTTAGAAAACAAAAGTGAATATCGTCTTTCACACATATTTCAGTAAGCTATGCAAATATTGTAAATCATCACATAACAACATTATCATTGAGCACTTTTGGAATAGCATGGAGTATTATTATATATAGAATGGATAGCAAAGAGTTAGTGAGGAACCCAAATACCATACTTCATTCACTGTGAACTTTTTTATAGCTGTTCAGTTGGTGGGCTGCATGTCGGACCCCCCTGCGATCTAATCAAGAAGACCCATTCTAAGAATAGGTCATCAATATATTATTACTGGACAGACCCTCTAACTTGTGTAAAATGGTAGCTATTTGGACTGTCAATGGGCATTACTGTGGGTCAAGAAAACACTTTTAGCTTGTGTCACTGTGCTTCAAAATTTAAATCTGATCAGTAATGATATTTGCATGGAGATTGAATAATCTACACAGGTTATTATAGTGGGTTTTCACCAGCACTAAAACCAAACATTCTAATAAGTTCATAGGCTTCTTATGAAATTGACCATAGTGTATTTACCTGCCATTATATGTAACAGGAATTTTATGGCATACTGTATGTATATGAGAAAATATGTTAAATGAGTGGGCCAGTGGGTAAGTAAAGAAAGTAAACAGGAATCATAGAAGCTTATAATGAGCTAGAAGAGACTGAGACAGTACTGATGGACTTTATTATTACTAGCTGAAGAGCCTGCCGTTGCCCAGGCATAGTAACTAACTGTGGTTAGTTATAACAAATTATAATGATTATCCTCCATCCCATAGTACCATGCCCATATATCCATCATACATATCCTCCATCCCATTGTCCAGTGCCCATATACCCATCACAAATCCTCCATCCCATAGACCCACGCAGGGTGGCACTGAGCAGGGAGTTCCTGGAGATGTGCTGTTATGTATCCTGGCAGTGTGGCTCTGTGTGCGACTCTGTGTGTGGCTCTGTGTGCGGCCACTGATGATGCGATTTTCAACACTGGTAATAGAACCCAGCAGTAATAGAGGAGGTGGTGATTCATTTCTGTCATGTGCTCTCTGCTCCTTTCTTGGGGGCAGATATATCCTCCATCCCATAGTCCCGTGCCCATATACCCATCACACATCCTCCATCCCATAGTCCTGTTCCCATATGCCCATCACACATCCTCCATCCCATAGTCCCGTGCCCATATACCCATCACATATCCTCCATCCCATAGTCCCGAGCCGGGTGGCTCTGAGCAGGGAGTTCCTGGAGATGTGCTGTTATATAACCTTGCAGTGTGGCTCTGTGTGCAGCTCTGTGTGCGGCCGCTGATGATGTGATTACGCCGGTAACAATAGAGCCCGGCAGTAATAGAGGAGGGGGTGATACATTTCTGTCATGTGCTCTCTGCTTCTTTCTGAGGGGCAGACAATGGCTGAGAGCTTATCTTCCTGGGATGCTAGATTTCTCCCACCCAGTCAGTGTCTGCTGAGGTGTTGTGGATTGGGCGTGGCTTGATACATACACACACACAAATACATACACTCAGCTTTATATATATAGATTATTATTAGTCACCATTGAAGTGCTTAAAGAGATGGTAAATCATGTAGTCACATTAGGACTGGTCTCTATGTTTCTGTTGAATTGTGTTGGAATCTATTGATATTACTCAGCCTCATGTAAGGAGGGTCAGCACAAACACATGGCGAATCTAGCCAAGTAAGGGGGCCTACGGCGCCTGGAGTTCATTCTGCCCAGGTTTCAATTTGAGACACTGGGCAAATACATATGGCAGATGAGCTCACTGCATGTATGGAGTGGGCTCATGAGCGATTGCTCTTCCATACAGCGTGAGTGGTGGCTGTATTAGAAAGTTGGCAGCCAAGTTTACCTACTGTGGTTGGCTCTTATTCCCATTAAAGCAGTTTAACCTTTTAGATTCTGCTGTCATTCTTTGCAGTGGTATTGAAAGAGAATCTGAGGGCAGCATGAGGTAAGATATGAGACAAAGATTTCAGTGATGTGTTACTTATTAGGCTGTGTGCTGTTGTTTCCATACAATGAGTAATTATCAGCAGGACATTATCGCTGATGGGCAGGTGCCCATGTGAGGTCTGGTCCAACCTTGCCCCCAACACTGATTAGCAGCTTACTTTGAATATACAATGTACATGAAAAGGTGTGGTGTGAGCAGGGCTATGACCCAGTAAGCTAAGTGACACTGTTAGGGTCTGCGGAACGCACTAAATAAATATAAATAATAGGTGCGTTCGCAGCCCTGGGTCCACCGTGCAGGCAGAGCCTGCTGCTAGTAAGATGACACTAGGTGGCAGTATAAGCGAACTCTGTTACACCACAAAGTCGCTGACATAAATGCTGTGGCACTATATGGCGGTATTCGCGAACACTGTTACACCACAGAGTCGCTTACATAGATACAGTGGCACTATATGGCGGTATGAGCGAACTCTGTTACTTCACAGAGTTGCTGTGATAGAGACTGTGTCCTGTTAACCCCACAGGCGTACACAGATAGCTGCAGAGCGGATAGCAGTCTGTGGTCATGCAGACAGTAATGCAAACAACCAACTCCTCACCGGAGTAGCCGGTATTCTAGAGGCTATTTCAGCCAAGCCCTGAACACGTGCATACAAAACTCCTCACCAGAGGTGCCGGTATTCTAGGGGCTTATTTCAGCCGAACCCTAACCGCATGCATACATGACCACACGGGCGCAACGCACACGACAGATTTGATACTAGCGCATGGCCGTGCGGCCCTGCAAGCCTTATATAGAAGCAGCAAGTACAGGACCTTCCGGAAAGGACCAATGGAAAGCTTCTCCAGAACTACAGCAGCTTCAGGACCTTCCTGGAGGACCAATGGGAGTCACTGCAGTAGCCGAGCATGTGACCCCTGATCTCCTATGAGATATTTTACTCTGGGCATGCTCAGAAGAGGAAAAGCTGGACTTAGTCCCACAGCCGTCTGCTCGCTGACCAGTACTGGCTACAATGACAGAACCATGAGAGGCAGCAGTAATCCTTTGTACCATATCAGGCTGTGCAAGCCGCTGGGACCGACGTCTCTGCTGGTCAGGCTCCCCTGCGGCAGGAGAAGGATGGGAGACCGCATCAGAGATGGTTCGAGATTCCCCCTGTGCAGAAGCGGGAACTCGACCCCTAACATTACCCCCCATAGGGCCCCCCTCCTTGGGCCTCACTACGCTTGAAGGCAGCAATGAGCTGCAGAGCCTGAATACGCTCAGCAGGCTCCCATGACCTATCCTCAGGCCCATAACCCCTCCAATCCACTAAATAAATTTTTTTGCCACGTACCACCTTGCACTCCAAAATTTCATTCACCTCGTAGACGTCCGTAGATGTACCCGATGTCCCGGCAGATGACTCGGAAAACCGGGACAAGTACACGGGTTTCAAGAGGGACACATGGAAGGTGTCAGTGATACCAAGGCGTGGCGGAAGGGCTAGGTGATAGAACACAGGATTGACCTGTTCGAGAACCTTGAAGGGACCCAAGAAGCGAGGTGCAAGCTTAGTGGACTTTACTCACAGCCTAATGTTACGGGCGGAGAGCCACACTAAGTCGCTAGGGGCAAATGTCGGAGCGGGGCACCGATGTGCGTCGGCGGAGGACCTCATCCTCTCCTTGGAGGCCTGAATGTCATCCTGAGTGGGGTCCCAAATGTCCTGTGCCTCCACAGCCCAGTCTGCCACCCTGGAGTCGGCAGAAGACACGGAACAGGAACATAGGTACAGGAACCCGCAGATGCTGACCGTAATTAAGGAGGAATGAGGTTTGTCCAATGGAGTCTGCCACGGCGTTGTTCAACGCAAACTCTGCCCACGGTAACAAGGATGCCTAGTCATCCTGCCTGGCTGAGACAAAGTGTTGCAGATATGTGACCGAGGTCTGGTTGGCCCTCTCTTCCAACCCATTCATCTCAGGATGATATGCTGAAGAGAGATTTAACTCAATACTGAGTAGACGACAAAGCTCTCTCTAGAACCGAGACGCAAACTGGGGACCTCGGTCACTAACGATTTTGTCCAGCATGCCGTGTAGACAGAATATATGTCTTATGAACAACGCTGCCAGGGCCCGTGCAGAAGGTAACTGTGGTAACGGCACCAGGTGCACCATTTTGGAAAAATGGTCGGTGATCATCCAAATGATGGTGCAGCCCCGAGACTTTGGTAAGCCCACCACAAAGTCCATCCCGACCATTTCCCAAGGCCTGTCTGCCACCGGCAATGGATAAAGTAACCCAGCTGGCCGTTGACAAGGGGATTTATTTTTGGCGCAGGAGACACATGCCTGAATATAGTCTCCGACATCCCAGACCATATGCGGCCACCAGTTTGTCCTTGCCAGTAGCTCAGATGTCCTTTTTGTCGCAAAATGTCCACCCACCCTGGACGAATGGGCCCAAGAGAGAACCTCCGGTCACAAATTAGATGGTACAAAAGTCTTGACCGGAGGCACAGACTCTAGCGACACCGGGGCTACAGTTCTCAGGCTCTCAGAGGGGACAATAAGCCGCAACGCCCCCTCCTCCTCCTCAGATGACACGACGGAGCGAGAGAGAGCGTCAGCCCGAATGTTCTTTTCTCCTGAAAGAAAATGGAGGATGAAGTGAAAGCGGGAGAAGGACAAGGATCATCTGGCCTGACGAGAATTGAGCCGCTGGGCGGTTTGTAAGTATATCAAATTCTTATGGTCAGTAAAGACTTGGAAGGGAAAGCGAGCCCCCTCCAACAGATGTCTCCACTCAGAGAAAGCCAACTTCATTGCTCGCAACTCCCTGTCCCCGATGGAATAATTCCTCTCCGCTGGTGTGAAGGTCTTGGAGAAGAAGAAGCAAGGATGCTTCCGACCTTGAGCATCCTTTTGAAAGAGGACTGCTCCAGCACCAACGGATGAGGCATCCACCTCCAATATGAATGGCTTATCAACATCAGGGCTGTGTAGGATGAGAGCACTAGCAAAATGAGACTTAATTGAGGTGAAAGCCTTGGAGACTTCTTCAGACCACAATTTGGGATTTGCTCCCTTCTTGGTGAGGTCTACCAAGGGAGCTACCAAAGTTGAGAAATGGGGAATGAACTGGCGATAGTGATTAATGACCCCATAAATTGCTGCACTGCTTTAAGAGAATGGGGTTCTTGCCAGTCCATCACAGCCTGTAGTTTGGCAGGATCCATAGCCAATCCCTGGGCGGAGATGATATAGCCCAGGAATGGTAAAGACTAGAGTTGAGCGATACTTTCCGATATCCTAAAGTATCGGAATCGGAATGGTATCGCCGATATCACTAAAATATCGGCGATACCCGATACCGATACGGAAGTCCCATGTAAGTCTATGGGAACAAAATATCGAAATTAAAAAAAACCCATTCTTGCCTTGTTGGTTAATTGTACATGAAGGAAAACAAGAAAGAGTAATGTAGAATGTATTGGGGGAGGTTGAGGAGACATTAAAGGCATAGATGTTTGACCCAATCCAATGGAATAGCATTAATTTTTTTTTTTTAGGAAATACGTTCGGATTGACGAACAAATTGACAATGTTGTTAACCTTTTTTCTATTTTGTCAAATATGTCTGTTTCACAACTTCCATGGTCTTCACCTTTTTAACTTTTCACACACTTTCTCCTTCATAATTTTCAGCAGCATCATCTTTCTCATCAAATTATTCTTCATCTTCACCTTCTTAATCTTCTAAAACTTCTTGCTATTCATCTTTTTGTTAACATTACTTATATTGTTCTTATTAAACAGTTATTATTCTTCATATTCTACTTCTTCATCTTCTTCCTATTCATCCTTTTCATCATATTCTTATTTGTGACAGACATTCCTGTACTTGTAATCTGTAAAACTCTGAATTTTCATCCTTCCGTTCTTGCTGTCACGAAAGATTTTAATTACAACAGTATTTGTCCGCGTTCAGTTTAGCCTGCAGCAGCATCAGGCATTTTCCAGGGGCACCACGAGGAGGAACGGACTCACCCCCATACACTGCTTAGTCTTCTTCTGCTTAGAATTTAGAGCATATATTTTGCTCTTCATTTTGGTCTTATACTTAATGTTCTTCTGCTTTTTGATCTTCTGCTTATTGTTCTTCTGTCTCTTGTTCTGTATCTTGTAGTTTGTCTTAACCTTCTTTGTCCTGTTGGTGATGGTACAAAAGCCAATGGAAGTAACGAGGACCAGCTGACTGTGCTGGAACCCGGAGGGTCAGCAGAAGGAAAAGAGCCAATGGCACAACCGAGGACCAGCTGACGTTACTGGGACAGGGTTACTAAGCAGGAGGTACCTGTGCTCCAAAGCACTACCAAGGACCAGCAGACGTTGCTGGAACTCGGATACCGACATGGAGGCACCTAGGCCAAAGGCACTGCGGAGAACCAGCTGACGGTACTGGAACCCGGATGGGTAGCAGAAGGTACAAGAGCCAATGAAAGTAACGAGGACCAGCTGACTGTGCTGGAACCCGGAGGGTCAGCAGAAGGAAAAGAGCCAATGGCACAACCGAGGACCAGCTGACGTTACTGGGACAGGGTTACTAAGCAGGAGGTACCTGTGCTCCAAAGCACTACCAAGGACCAGCAGACGTTGCTGGAACTCGGATACCGACATGGAGGCACCTAGGCCAAAGGTACTGCGGAGAACCAGCTGACGGTACTGGAACCCGGATGGGTAGCAGAAGGTACCCATGGAAATTAAAGTTGAGGCAGCAGGACTGTTTGCCGTTCACACAGCAGGGGAACAGCTGACATTACTGAACCCCAGTAACACGGGAGCAAGTGTAGACTGTGCTAACAGCACTTCCGAGAACACAACTGGCGGTGTTGTAACCCAGGGATGAGAAGAGAACAGGGTGGAGGCAGCAGGACTTTTTGCCGTTCACACAGCAGGGGAACAGCTGACATTACTGAACCCCAGTAACACAGGAGCAAGTGTAGACTGTGCTAACAGCACTTCCGAGAAACAACTGGCGGTGTTGTAACCCAGGGATGAGAAGAGAACAGGGTGGAGGCAGCAGGACTATTTGCCGTTCACACAGCAGGGGAACAGCTGACATTACTGAACCCCAGTAACACAGGAGCAAGTGTAGACTGTGCTAACAGCACTTCCGAGAAACAACTGGCGGTGTTGTAACCCAGGGATGAGAAGAGAACAGGGTGGAGGCAGCAGGACTTTTTGCCATTCACACAGCAGGGGAACAGCTGACATTACTGAACCCCAGTAACACAGGAGCAAGTGTAGACTGTGCTAACAGCACTTCCGAGAAACAACTGGCGGTGTTGTAACCCAGGGATGAGAAGAGAACAGGGTGGAGGCAGCAGGACTATTTGCCGTTCACACAGCAGGGGAACAGCTGACATTACTGAACCCCAGTAACACAGGAGCAAGTGTAGACTGTGCTAACAGCACTTCCGAGAAACAACTGGCGGTGTTGTAACCCAGGGATGAGAAGAGAACAGGGTGGAGGCAGCAGGACTATTTGCCGTTCACACAGCAGGGGAACAGCTGACATTACTGAACCCCCGTAACACAGGAGCAAGTGTAGACTGTGCTAACAGCACTTCCGAGAAACAACTGGCGGTGTTGTAACCCAGGGATGAGAAGAGAACAGGGTGGAGGCAGCAGGACTTTTGCCGTTCACACAGCAGGGGAACAGCTGACATTACTGAACCCCAGTAACACAGGAGCAAGTGTAGACTGTGCTAACAGCACTTCGAGAAACAACTGGCGGTGTTGTAACCCAGGGATGAGAAGAGAACAGGGTGGAGGCAGCAGGACTTTTTGCCGTTCACACAGCAGGGGAACTAGCTGACATTACTGAACCCCAGTAACACGGAGCAAGTGTAGACTGTGCTAACAGCACTTCCGAGAAACAACTGGCGGTGTTGTAACCCAGGGATGAGAAGAGAACAGGGTGGAGGCAGCAGGACTTTTTGCCGTTCACACAGCAGGGGAACAGCTGACATTACTGAACCCCAGTAACACGGGAGCAAGTGTAGACTGTGCTAACAGCACTTCCGAGAAACAACTGGCGGTGTTGTAACCCAGGGATGAGAAGAGAACAGGGTGGAGGCAGCAGGACTTTTTGCCGTTCACACAGCAGGGGAACAGCTGACATTACTGAACCCCAGTAACACAGGAGCAAGTGTAGACTGTGCTAACAGCACTTCCGAGAAACAACTGGCGGTGTTGTAACCCAGGGATGAGAAGAGAACAGGGTGGAGGCAGCAGGACTTTTGCCGTTCACACAGCAGGGGAACAGCTGACATTACTGAACCCCAGTAACACAGGAGCAAGTGTAGACTGTGCTAACAGCACTTCCGAGAAACAACTGGCGGTGTTGTAACCCAGGGATGAGAAGAGAACAGGGTGGAGGCAGCAGGACTATTTGCCGTTCACACAGCAGGGGAACAGCTGACATTACTGAACCCCAGTAACACAGGAGCAAGTGTAGACTGTGCTAACAGCACTTCCGAGAAAACAACTGGCGGTGTTGTAACCCAGGGATGAGAAGAGAACAGGGTGGAGGCAGCAGGACTTTTTGCCGTTCACACAGCAGGGGAACAGCTGACATTACTGAACCCCAGTAACACAGGAGCAAGTGTAGACTGTGCTAACAGCACTTCCGAGAAACAACTGGCGGTGTTGTAACCCAGGGATGAGAAGAGAACAGGGTGGAGGCAGCAGGACTTTTTGCCGTTCACACAGCAGGGGAACAGCTGACATTACTGAACCCCAGTAACACAGGAGCAAGTGTAGACTGTGCTAACAGCACTTCCGAGAAACAACTGGCGGTGTTGTAACCCAGGGATGAGAAGAGAACAGGGTGGAGGCAGCAGGACTTTTTGCCGTTCACACAGCAGGGGAACAGCTGACATTACTGAACCCCAGTAACACGGAGCAAGTGTAGACTGTGCTAACAGCACTTCCGAGAAACAACTGGCGGTGTTGTAACCCAGGGATGAGAAGAGAACAGGGTGGAGGCAGCAGGACTATTTGCCGTTCAACAGCAGGGGAACAGCTGACATTACTGAACCCCAGTAACACAGGAGCAAGTGTAGACTGTGCTAACAGCACTTCCGAGAAACAACTGGCGGTGTTGTAACCCAGGGATGAGAAGAGAACAGGGTGGAGGCAGCAGGACTTTTTGCCGTTCACACAGCAGGGGAACAGCTGACATTACTGAACCCCAGTAACACAGGAGCAAGTTTAGACTGTGCTAACAGCACTTCCGAGAAACAACTGGCGGTGTTGTAACCCAGGGATGAGAAGAGAACAGGGTGGAGGCAGCAGGACTTTTTGCCGTTCACACAGCAGGGGAACAGCTGACATTACTGAACCCCAGTAACACGGGAGCAAGTGTAGACTGTGCTAACAGCACTTCCGAGAAACAACTGGCGGTGTTGTAACCCAGGGATGAGAAGAGAACAGGGTGGAGGCAGCAGGACTTTTTGCCGTTCACACAGCAGGGGAACAGCTGACATTACTGAACCCCAGTAACACAGGAGCAAGTGTAGACTGTGCTAACAGCACTTCCGAGAAACAACTGGCGGTGTTGTAACCCAGGGATGAGAAGAGAACAGGGTGGAGGCAGCAGGACTATTTGCCGTTCACACAGCAGGGGAACAGCTGACATTACTGAACCCCAGTAACACAGGAGCAAGTGTAGACTGTGCTAACAGCACTTCCGAGAAACAACTGGCGGTGTTGTAACCCAGGGATGAGAAGAGAACAGGGTGGAGGCAGCAGGACTTTTTGCCGTTCACACAGCAGGGGAACAGCTGACATTACTGAACCCCAGTAACACGGGAGCAAGTGTAGACTGTGCTAACAGCACTTCCGAGAAACAACTGGCGGTGTTGTAACCCAGGGATGAGAAGAGAACAGGGTGGAGGCAGCAGGACTATTTGCCGTTCACACAGCAGGGGAACAGCTGACATTACTGTACCCCAGTAACACGGGAGCAAGTGTAGACTGTGCTAACAGCACTTCCGAGAAACAACTGGCGGTGTTGTAACCCAGGGATGAGAAGAGAACAGGGTGGAGGCAGCAGGACTATTTGCCGTTCACACAGCAGGGGAACAGCTGACATTACTGAACCCCAGTAACACAGGAGCAAGTGTAGACTGTGCTAACAGCACTTCCAAGCAACAACTGGCGGTGTTGGAGCCCAGGGTCAAGGAGGATGTTTAAATACTAGATCAAGTATTTTCCTTGTTACGTGTCAATTAAAAATGTCTATACTCCAAACAAGAGAAATATAACCTTTAGTACCATAAGATGATGATTTTACTTTAAAAAATATATGTAAATTAATAATTGACAAACATAAACGCATACATTAACATGTTGAAAAGCAATGCAAACCACAATAAAAATCGGTTAAATAATCTGCTATACGGTTTTAAATAAAAGCATACAAGTACATATCAGAATCCATTAATGATGGATAAGTAACAGTATGTACACCATTTTCATTTGCTGAATAATATCACTAAAAAGTTTTTAAAAATATCTAAAATTTCCATCATGTAATACTGATAATATGTGGCAATCATTTATATTAACAAAAAAAACCTTTAAAAAGTGCATAGTGAAAACAGCTATTTATGCCTGACTGTGGACTTGCAAGCATGACAACGGATAGATAAGGTATATATAGATGACACTGCATAGCCACAGATGGTGAATGGCGATGTAATACTGTACCTCAATAAAGTGTGCGTTACTACTACATCCTTATTTTTATATAGCTTTGTAAAAGGGTACGTGCATGTATGCTTGCGCCTTTGTTTGGACGCACAGACTGGCTTCCTGCTGTGACGCGTTGGGTATTGGAGCGTCTGTGCGTCTTATGACGCAGACTAACATTCACGGTGCGCATCGTTCATCATCGCAAGCGTACCGACAACACAAAGGCGTTGTCATGACTGCTTTACTCAGTAAACATGCACCTATGATGAAACATACACGCATGTGCCCTATTACATAACAAGCTACAAGAAAAATGCGTGTGAGGTGTGACACAGCTGTTTTGTTAAGGTACAGTATTATATCGACATTGTACAGGTGTCGCTATTCAGTCTGATAAATAGATATCATTCACCTATTCTATCAGTTGTCGTTCTTTCAGCACCACTTACAGGTATATATTTTGCTATTGTGACTATGCACTATTGACTTTACCAAGGTAATGCATGATTTTTGTTAGCGATTATCATGTTTACATGAAGGACCTTTATGATATGGGCTGTTAACTTTCTAATCAAATATGTATTTTTTAAAATGACACAAATATAAGTAATGTTGAAGAGGACTATTCCTACATGCATTGTTTGCACAATATTACAGGTGTACATCACGTCCCTTAATCAACATTGGATATTATATTTACTTGTATGCTTTTATTTCAAAGGCAAGAACACTGAAGTATAACCTTCGCACTGCAGCAGTTGTCAAAGTTCAACCCACATTATGCACTTCCAACATTGCAGTATTTGAGTCATCATGATGTGAGTTGGATTTGTCTAAGCTATGGAGTGACAAGGTTGACCATCAGTATCCTATAGCATAAGTAGGCTTTTGTGTTTGCATTTGTTTTCGACATGTGCATATCTGTAATAATATGTCACAATTATTTTGTTACAGATTTGTGACAAAGACAAATCATTTTATGGTTTGAAAGTTGACGTTTCAAATGTTTACAGCTTAGAAATCATGGTGTAGCCTCATATCTATGTGTAGCACTAGACACTTTGAGATGTCATTTTTTTTTTTTCACCATGATTAGGTAGCTAGCAGTAATTTTTGCCGGACACACAGCAGGGGAACAGCAGGCGTTACTGAACCCCACAAACACATCAGCGATTGTTTTCATCTGTGCATCTAACACTTCTGAGCAGCAACTGGCGCTGTTGAAGCCCTGGGTCAAGGAGGGTGTAGGCAGAGGCCTAGTATGAGACGTTTGAAGTTGAAGTTGTAGTTAGCAGCAGTAATTTTTGCCAGACACACAGCAGGGGAACAGCAGGCGTTACTGAACCCCACAAACACATCAGCGATTGTTTTCATCTGTGCATCTAACACTTCTGAGCAGCAACTGGCGCTGTTGAAGCCCAGGGTCAAGGAGGGTGTAGGCATAAAATATTGAGTTATTGCCTTGTTACGTGGCCATTGCAAATGTATGTACTTCAAACAAGAATAAATGAAGTTTTACTACAACAATAAAATGATAAATTTCAATTACAAGAATAGAAAAATATTTATACTTGACAGTCCTCTGTGGTTGATAACGTTTAATGGCTAACTGAAAATATGGTAACAAATTCAAAGCTTTCGAGACTACTCAGGTGTCTTCATCAGGCTAAGAGTAAAGCCAAAAATGAAGAATCACATATTTCTACACACAACAGGACACAGGAATAGCTAAGACAAGTGAGGGAGGGACAAGTGAGGGGAGACCGGCAACAAAAAGGAGAACAAGGATGAATTATCAGCGCCACACAATCACAGATAAATTAATGAATTTACCTGTGGCAAAAGACTTTTGTATGCCCGGTCATAGCATCATGGATATGGAATTACTGTTATTAAAATATAACTTCAAATATGAGAAACGTACAAAGGTTTCAGAATATAAGCTCATCATGACCTTTGACACTGTTAGTGATGGAATGAATAAATCACATGGATTTATGTCATTCTATATCAATTAAGGAATCTGCGTCTATGCCCTTCCAGGGTCATGAAAACCCCAAAAAATACGCCAATGAGAGGGCAATCAAACTTTCTATCCTTATCTAGGAACTGTTCCAATATTTATGTTCATCCCTGTGAGATAATGACAGTTCTGATACACGTCACTTACTTGTCTTACCTATTGCACTATTCCTGTGTCCTGTTGTGTATAGAAATATGTGATGCTTAATTTTTTTAGTTAGTCTTTCCCTGATGAAGAGACGTGAGTAGCCTTGAAAGCTTGCAATTTGTTTCCATCTTTTCAGTTATCCATTAAAAGGTATCAACCACTGCTGACTCTGAAGTCTAAATATTTTTCTATCTACTGGCTAACACGGTACAAAGATACACATGTTTTCTAATTTCAAGAAGGAAAAATAAAGAAAATACAAATATAAACGCATATATGCACATGCCAAAAATAAATGGAACAACACAACACCCAAAAAATTGGTAACAAAATATAGTGTTGTAAATTTAACAATAAAAGTAAATTTTTTTTTTTATGAATAATGCTTAAGGAACGCTATGTTAAACCATAACATAGTGAAGACAATGGATTTTGTAATAGTCACTCATCATCATCATCGCAAATTTTATGTGACAGTCACAGACATTTCAATTATTTAAGTTCATAAAATCGTAACTTTCTATAGCATGTATGACATGTCCAGCATGGACTCATCAATGTGATTGATGACACAATAATGTACAATAAAAAATAACCATTTAAAAAAACATTAGGCATTGTTTGTCACAATTTAAGTGTGTGCCTGCAAGTGTAGGTGAAACAAAGGCTACGGATAGCAAAGGTATATTCTATGTCTGTATCAGACAGTGGACAGCCTCTGATGGGTAATGCCGATGTTATACTGTAAGTCAATAAAGTCTGCGGCTGAAATCATGCATTTTTTGCTTGTAGAGTGTTGAAGAGGGTAAAAGAATGTCTGGTTGCGCAAAGCTTTATCCGTCAACACTACCTTCCTACTGTCACGCGTAGGGTAGGGTAGCGTGTGGCAATTAGCTGACTATCAAATGTGAGGTTAGGCTGCGTTATTGCGCACTAGGGACGCAAAAAAAAATACAGCAGTAATAATTTAATGTGTAATACTACACCTATGACAAACCAAAAAATTACGTTCCTCTTTAACAATGTACAAGACTAACAAGCCTAATGGTTGACGCTGACTTAATTGAGATACAGTATTACATCAACATTGTCCATGAGTAACTATGCACTGTGATACCTATATACCAGTATTAATTTATATCTCTTGTGGTTGTTTCAACAGCACTTGCAGGTATAACTACCTATTGTCAGTATGCATGATGCACTTTCTAGATGTAATAATTTATTATTGGACATTATTACCATGTTTACATGCTGGCCATTTCATATATGGTGTTTGAAGTTACAGTTGGCATCAGTATGTGTATTTTATAATGTCTGTCATAAATAAAACTCGTGATGATGATGATGAGGATTTAATGATTCGTACATCCATTGAGTGCATTATCTTACAGGTACAGATAAAGTTCCTTAAAAAGCATTAATTCATAAGTCTGAAATGTACTTTTATGCATTAATTGAAAAATGTGAAGAGTAGACTATGTTTTATTTTTTGTTACCATTTCTAATAGACATGTGCAGATATGCGCTGTGATGACAAATTATTATTTGTCCATATTTGTCATAAAAATTTATCATTCTAGGCCTGCAAAACTTCACAATTTCATGTTTTCAGCATAACAAGCAGGGTGACGGCTCTTCCCTATTTGGAGCATGTTGGTCATGTGTTTTTCTGTCCATGTGTCGGGAACAGGACACTTCTTGCCGTTGACACAGCAGGGGAACAGCTGGCGTTACTGAACCCCACTAACAGTAGAGCTTGTGTTTTGTTCTGTGGACACGACACTTCTGAGCAGCAACTGGCAGTGTTGGAGCCCAGGGAGTAGAGTTCAGGTGGTAGAAAGATGAACATAACAGGAGACATGGATAACGTTGCGAACCAGTTATTTAATCTGAAAACGGACAGACAAATTCTGGCGAGATCCATGCCTTGTTCATTTTCAGAAAAGTAAGCCGGTCTACATTATCGGAGGATAGTCGCATGCGACGGTCTGTTAGTACACCACCTGCAGCACTAAAGACGCGCTCCGATAATACACTGGCAGCAGGGCAAGCCAGCACCTCCAATGCATACTGGCTAAGCTCTGGCCATGTATCCAGCTTAGAGACCCAAAACTTGAATGGGGAAGAGCCATCTGGGAGTACACTGAGAGGCAAAGCCAAGTAGTCTGTCACCATCTGACGGATACGTTGCCTCCCGCTGACTGGAGCCCTCTCGGATGGTGTAGACATTTGTGGCGCTGCCACAAAACTTTGCCACATTTTAACATACTGGTCTTTCCCTGTGCAGAGGCACTGCGTGTGCTCCCTCTTGTTGCAGAGCTCTCTACACTGCCTCGACGCACAGAGCTGCTTTGTAAAGCAGTAGCAGCAGCAGTGCTCTCGGCAGTAAGGTAGAACATTAGGGATTGCACCAGTGTGTCTTGGTACTCCCGCATTTTACGCTCCCGGTTCAATGGTGTGATGAGGCTTTTGACGTTGTCCTGGTAGCGAGGGTCTAGGAGGGTGTACACCCAATAATCAGACGTCGTGAGAATGTGGGCGATGCGGCGGTCGTTTCTTAGGCACTGCAGCATGAAATCAACCATGTGCTGCAGACTCCCAACTGGCAAAGAAACGCTGTCCTCTGCAAGAGGCGTTATCTCTGCCTGCTCTGCATCACCCCACCCTCGCTCTACATACTGACTAGAGCGTTGTGTACCTCCCTCTGGAGCGATGTCTTCCTCCTCCATTGACTCCTCCTCCTCATCCTCCTCACAAAGTGAGCCCTGCCCAGCCCTTTGTGAGGAACCACGTTGCGCTGACTTTCCAGAAGGTGATGGAATTTGTGACTCCTCATCCTCCACCTCTTCCAAAACCTCATCCCTTATTGCTTGCAGTGTTTTTTGAAGCAGGCAGATAAGGGGGACAGTCAGGCTGACTAGTGCATCATCTGCACTCGCCATCCGCGTTGACTCATCAAACGCACACAAAACGTGGCACATGTCCTTCATAGTGGCCCACTCATTAATGGTGAAGTGTGGACGGCGCAAATTGCGTGTTGATTGCGCCTGATGCAGCTGATACTCCATAACTGCTGGCTGCTGCTCACACAACCGCTCCAACATATGTAACGTTGAATTCCACCTGGTGGATACGTCACATATGATGCGATGTTCAGGAAGGCGCAATCTGCGTTGCAGAGCTGCAATGCGCGATCTGGCCATGCTGGAACGTCGCAAGTGAGCGCACTCTAGGCGGACCTTGTGCAGCAGTGCATCAAGATCCGGATAGTCCCTCAAAAAACTCTGCACGACCAAGTTGAGCACATGTGCCAGACATGGTATGTGAGTGAGGTTGCCAAGGCCCAGAGCTGCCACCAGATTTCGGCCATTGTCACACACTACCAAGCCTGGCTGGAGATTCGCTGGCAAAAACCACACGTCGCTCTCCTGCTTGATGGCATTCCAGACCTCCTGCGCTGTGTGGCTTCGATTCCCCATAGGAATTAATTTCAGAACGGCCTGTTGCCGTTTGGCCACGGCTGTGCTCATATCGGTCGCATCAGGTAAGCGTCCACGGGTCCATGTGGAGGTAGACCGTGACGGCTCCTGCAGCGATGATTCTGAGGAACTGGAGTAGGAGGAGGAGTCAATGTGGACAGACTTGATTCCGGCAATCCTTGGAGTTGGCAGAACACGTACAGCGCCACTCGCAAGATCTGTACCCGGCTCCACAACATTCACCCAATGGGCAGTGAGTGAAAGGTATCGTCCCTGGCCATGGGTACTGGTCCACGCATCGGTGGTCAGGTGGACCTTGCTACTGACGGCGTTTAGTAGCGCATGTTTAATTTTTGCCTCAACATGCTTTTGCAGACCAGGGACGGCTTGCCTGCTGAAATAAAATCGGCTGGGCACATTGTATTGTGGGACTGCCAATGCCATTAATTCACGGAAACTGTCAGTCTCCACCAGCCTGAATGACAGCATTTCAAGGGACAGGAGTTTTGCAATGCCAGCATTCAGAGCCTGTGCTCGTGGATGGTTTGCCGAGTATGGCCGTCTTTTATCCCATGCCTGTGCTACCGATGGCTGTTTTGTGGCCTGGGTGTGTGAGGATGACAGGGAACTTTCAGCTGTGGGTGGAATAACACTGTGTCTCTGGACAACAGTGACAGAGGTTCTTCCATGGCGATCCTTTGAGGAAGCCTTACCAGCTGTGTGTGAACTGGAGGAAGAGGCTCCAACAGGAGCTGAAGATGTAGGTGCTGCTGTAGGTTGGCCTACATCTCCAGTGTGTCTTTGTAACTCAACAAAGTGCTTTGACCGCACATGTTTCCACATATTTGTTGTATTAAGGTTACTGACACTTTTACCTCTTTTAATTTTTTGATTACACAGCTTGCATTTTACATAGCAAATATCATCTGCAACTGTATCAAAAAAGGACCACGCAGAGCAAGTCCTGGGAGCGCCCGGTTTGGCTGTTGTAAGAGAACTGCTCCGAACGGGTGCCAAACTGGAGGCTACAGGCAAGCGAGTCTGCAGCCTACCTCTCCCTACTGTTTGGACCGTTGGTGCAATCTCTTCCTCAGAGCTGCTCCCACCACCTTCCTGTTCCTCACGCCATGTTGGGTCTTGGACCTCATCATCTCCACCACTACCCCTCTCCAACACCTGCTGTTGTTGGGTGGTCTGGCCAGCACCATGCTCAACAGAAACTGGCAACTGAGTCTCATCATCATCAGATGCGTTCTGCGGTGTGCTGACCATCGGCACTGGCTCACCCGCCTCTTCAGATTCAGAGAGACACAGCTGTTGCGCATCACTGCATACTGCCTCTTCTTCACATTCCAGAATGCTGCTTGGCTGGGCCCCTGTTTCCAAGCCAACAGATTCTGAGAACAGAAGCAGAGACTCAGCTGGCTCCTGTACAGAGCTCTCTGACTGCCTGGGCAATTTGGCAGGCGGTGAAGAGACTGATGGTTGTTCAACAGTGCTGTGGTCCTGAGAGGAGGTGGAAGGTATTGAAGTCGATGCATTGGCTGCCATCCAACCAACAACGGCTTCAATTTGTTCTTCACGCAGCAGGGGGGTACGCGAGCTCCTACAAATGTGCATAAAGGGAAAGCTCAGGGGAAAACTGGTGGATGCTGGTCACTGGGTGCGGGGGCAACCCCCGAACCCCCCGTCCTCCCCTGCTGCAAATTTCCCCCCTCGACCATTTACCAGTGGGCCCTTTCTCATGACTTTTTCATCTTGGTAGATTGATAAAGAAAATCAGAAAAGTTAAGGGCCCAAATTGGTTTATTCCTCACAGGGCTACAGGAACCCCGCAGAAAAATGTTTTAGTATTTGAAAGGCCCCTTTGGGTATTTTTATAGTTTTGCAACCAATGTATTTTATACGGATGGAAGCGCGTCCCCCCAAAAAAATTAGAATTTTTTTTTCCCCTAAAATGGAAGCCCCAATTAGAGAAAAATTTTGAAGGATGAGGCAGTTAAAAAACGGTCGCGAATACAACCGGCAGTGGTTGAAGTACAAAATGGAGGAATCTGCCCCAAAAAAAAGAAAAGCTCACAGACTAAAAGTGAAAACTGAAACCCAAAATATTTCCCAAACTGTGAAAAGTCCTTTGTGTACTTTATAGTGTTTTTCAAACCCAAAGTAATTTTATAAAGGAGGGGAAACGCGTACACTAAAAAAATTTGAAATTTTTTTCCCCTAAAATTTGGGGCAGCACCCCTTAGAGAAAAAAGTGAAGGAAGAGGCATTTACACCCCGCTCAGGGAGACTACAACCGGCAGTGGTTTTTAAGTACAAATGGGGCGTAATTTTGCACTACAAAATGAAAAGCTCACAGACTACAGTTGAACACTTTAAAACCCAAATATTCACTATCTGTGAAAAGCTCCTTTTTGTACTTCTATAGGGGTTTGGGAACCAATGTATTGTTTCGGATTTGGGAAGCGGTCACACTTTTTAGAAATTTGATTTTTTTCCCCTAAAATGGAGAGCACCAAAAAAAAAGAAAAATGGGGAAGGATGAGGCAGTGAAAACCCCTCAAGACTACAACCGGCCCTGGGTTTAAGTACAAAAAAGGGAAACCCTAAATTTCACTCACAAAATGAAAAACCACAGAAATACAGGGAACACTGAAAAAAACAAAATAAATTTACTAACTGTGAAAAGTCCCTTTTTTGTACCTTTAGTGTTTTTCCCCCAATGTATTTAAACGGATGGAAGCGCGTCAAAACTAAAAGATTAGAAATTTTTTTTCCCTAAATGGGCAGCACCAATTAGGAAAAAAAGTGAAGGGTGAGGGAGTTTACAAAAAACCCCCGGGTA
>JARQOD010002933.1:0-71048 GCA_033576555.1 Oophaga sylvatica
AAAGGAAACCACAAAATTAAAACGTGTGAAAAACAAGGCCCACCTGGCCTGTCTAGGATTGAGCCACTTGGCAGATTCCAGATAGACCAGATTCTTATGGTCCGTAAGGACCACCACCTGATGTTTGGCTCCCTCCAGCCAATGTCTCCACTCTTCAAAAGCCCACTTCATGGCCAATAACTCCCGATTACCCACGTCATAATTACGTTCAGTAGGAGAAAATTTTCGAGAGAAAAAGGCACAAGGGTTACTTTTAGAGGTCTCTGGATCTTTTTGGGACAAAACGGCACCTGCCCCAATTTCAGAGGCATCAACCTCCACCTGAAATGGCAGAGAAACATCAGGCTGCCGTAGAACAGGAGCAGAAGTGAATCTCTGCTTAAGTTCCTGAAATGCAGAGACTGCCTCAGGAGGCCAATTCACCACATCAGAACCCTTTCTGGTCAAATCAGTTAAAGGTTTAACAATAACCGAGAAATTACCAATAAATTTACGATAAAAATTGGCAAAACCCAAAAATCTCTGAAGAGCCTTTAATGAAGTAGGTTGGACCCAATCACAGATGGCCTGAACCTTGACCGGGTCCATTTCAATAACAGATGGGGACAAAATGAATCCCAGAAATGAGATCTTCTGTACGCCAAAAAGACACTTTGATTCCTTCACATACAGAGCATTCTCTCTCAAAATCTGGAATACAGTTCGAACATGTTTCACATGAGAGTCCCAGTCATTAGAAAAAATCAAGATATCATCCAAATAAACAATCAGAAATTTGTCCACAAAATCCCTGAAAATGTCATTCATGAAGGACTGGAAGACGGAAGGAGCATTAGTGAGCCCAAAGGGCATCACCAGGTACTCAAAATGCCCTTCGGGGGTATTGAATGCCGTCTTCCATTCATCCCCGTGCTTAATGCGAATAAGGTTATACGCCCCCCTGAGGTCAAGCTTGGTAAACCAAGTAGCGTTTTTCACCCTGGAAAACAGGTCAGAAATCAAGGGTAACGGATATTGATATTTCACAGTAATATTGTTCAAAAGACGATAATCAATACACGGCCTTAATGAACCATCCTTTTTGGCCACAAAGAAAAAACCGGCACCTAAGGGTGAAGAGGATGGTCTGATATGACCCTTCTCCAATGATTCCTTGATATAAGACCGCATAGCGTCATGTTCAGGTACAGACAAGTTAAAAAGGCGACCTTTAGGGAATTTACTACCTGGCACTAATTCAATAGCGCAGTCATAGCTCCTATGGGGAGGTAAGGATGCAGATTTACTTTCGCTAAACACATCAGAAAAATCAAACAAAAAGTCAGGAACATCCTGAGCCTGGGGGGAGGCAGAAAAAACAGGAGTGTTGGTATTAACACATTGGCAGCCCCAACTGGTTACAGACACAGATTTCCAATCCAAAACAGGATTATGAGACTGTAACCAAGGGAAACCCAGCACGATAATGTCATGCAGATTATATAGAACCAAAAATTTGCAGCACTCCTGGTGATCAGGTTCAACCCTCATTATCACCTGAGTAGAAAACTGGGTTTATTCTCAGCCAAAGGGTAGAATCGATCCCCAGTAGGGGAATAGACTTCTGTAGGGGTATCAAGGGAAACCCACAACGTTTAGCAAAATCATAATCCATCAGGTTAATAGCTGCTCCAGAATCAACGAAAGCCTGAGCAGAAAATGAGGACAGAGAGCATATCAGAGTGACAGTTAATAAAAACTTAGTCTGAACACTACCCAAGACAACTGAGCGTGCAAAACGTCTTCCCCGCTTAGGGCAGACTGAAATAGCATGAGAGGCATCACCACAGTAGAAACATAACCCATTGCGCTTTCGAAACTCATGACGCTGTGCCCCAGACACCACTCCATCACACTGCATGGGCTCAGAAGCTGGCTCACAAGGCAACACCACTCCACGCATACTTCTCCGCTCACGCAAACGTCTGTCAATTTGAATCGCTAATGACATAGAATCATTGAGACCAGAGGGGACAGGGAATCCCACCATAACATCCTTTACATTATCCGACAGACCCTTCCGGAAAAGGGCCGCTAAAGCGTCGTCATTCCACTTGGTCAGGACTGCCCACCTACGGAATCTCTGACAGTATAACTCAGCGTCATCAAGCCCCTGATTTAATGCCAACAAGGCTTTTTCAGCTTGATCAGTGACATTAGGCTCATCGTACAATAACCCCAAAGCCTGAAAAAATGCATCAACATCACTCAAAACAGGATCCCCAGGTGTCAGGGAAAAAGCCCAATCCTGAGGATCGCCGCGCAGGAGAGAGATGATAATTTGAACCTGCTGCGCTGCGTTTCCTGAGGACTTAGATTTTAAGGCAAAAAACAATTTACAATATTTTTTGAAATTCAGAAACTTGGCTCGATCCCCTAAAAACAAATCTGGCATGGGAATCCTAGGTTCCACAACAGGCAACCTAGCAAGATATGCAGCAATACTCTGAATCTCAGTGGCAAGCTGATCCACACGGCCAGACAACTGTGCAAACTCCATTGGGAGAAAAAATCCTCCCCAGCACCCAGAGATACAGAGGGAAAAAAAAAAAAAAATGCAACAAACAGAAAAATATCTCTGACAACCTTTCTTCCTTCACAATATTTTTTCCCTTCTGTGAGTACCATACAATTTATGGGCCGGTGATACTGTTATGTTTCGGTAGCTGAGGAGTGCAGGTAAAAAAGGAAATACACCAGAGCAGTTGGAATCTATGAGATTGCAGTACCCTGACTAACCACCACAACTAGAGGCAGCCGTGGAGCGTTCCTACGTTGGTCCTAGACGCCTCGTCACAGCCTGAGAAACTAACTACACCTAAAGACAGAAATAGGAAAGCTATCTGCCCCGGAGCAGAACCCCAAAGATAATAGAAAGCCCCCAAACATGTAATGGCGGTTAGACAAGAGGAAATACTGACACAGAAAGAAAATAGTATGAGCAAACGCTGGGGCCCAAACTATCTAAATAGAAAAGGATAGGAAGGGTACTTACTGCAATCCCAGAAAACCCTGAAAAACACCAACTCTACTAATTTCAAAATCACCTGAGATCACACGACCTCTACCACCTAAATTAGCTCTCTGGTGTAAGAAAATCAAAACAGCAGCCACTGAAAAAAAACTGGAAAAAGCAAAAGAACAAAACTCAGTGGCTGAACTAAACTGAGAGGGCAAAAGCCCCCGGAGGGGACCCTGAAGGCCCCCACAGAAGTGCAGGACAAAATGCAAAAATATAGCAAAAACACAAAAGAAGAAAAATTCTTATCTGGTAGCAGGAGATGCAGACACGACACAGCAGGCTACAAGGGAAACTGGAAAGAAGGATTCAGACCAGAACAATTGATCACCGGCAACCCTGATGGGAAAATGACTCCCTTATACAAGACCAGTCAGTAACACCTGATTCCCAGTCCTCACAATCTTCACTAGTACCGCTTGTAACCACCAGAGGGAGCCTCTGCTCAGAACTCATCTCAAACCCATTCACAACACGTGGGTCTTTCAAAGAGCAGGGTTCAGAGTCCACAAGTGCTTCAGAGTTCCTCAGTAGGAATAGCTGGAGTACAAGGTCCAAGGCTTACAGGAGTCAAGTTACAGGTTCACTGCAGGCTAGATTCTGAAGCACTGATTGCTCAGCTGTGGCTGCTTAAGAAGCAAAGGAGAGAATCAGGGCGGGAACATGCAAGCTGGAAACTCCATTTTGACTGAGGGCAAGATAGCTGCAGCAAGACAGAAAGTAAAATGGCTGACGAACAAACTGAGTTTCAGGAATATATACATAGAACCTTACATTACTCCCCCCTTAAGGACAACCTCCGGATGACCTCAGACCAGGCTTGTGTGGGTACCTCTGATGAAACTGACGGAGCAAGCGAGGAGCATTAACGTTATTGACCGGTTCCCATGAGTTGTCCTCCACTGGGTAGCCCTGCCATTTAATCAGATATTGTAACTGATTTCTATACAACCTGGAATCTAAAATCCTTTCCACCACAAATTCTTCCTGACCATCGACTAGCACTGGGTCAGGGCAAGGAGAGGAACGTCCAGGAAACGTATTGGGTGTCGCAGCCTTTAGTAGGGATACATGAAAGACAGGGTGGATTCTCATAGTTCTGGGCAGTTGAAGACGACAAGCAACGGCACTTATAATTTTACTGATTTTATAGGGTCCAATGTACTTATGTCCCAACTTAGACGATGGAATCCTTAACTTAAGATTTCTGGTTGACAGCCAGACCAAGTCTCCTACCTTGAAAGCTGGTGCAGGTTTACAAAATTTATCTGCTGCTTTCTTGTACCTTTCTTGAGCCGATTCCAGATTTTCCTTTAGAAGATCCATATTCTTCTGTAAAGTAGTGATTCTTTCAGCCACTGCTGGTAAAGGCGTTTCTATGGGAAATCGTGGTAGAATGTTAGGATGATAACCTAGATTAGAGTAAAAAGGAGACTGTTTAGTGGAGGCACTCTGAGAGTTGTTATACGAGAACTCAGCTAATGGAAGTAGATCCACCCAATCATCCTGTAGGTGGCAGATAAAGCAGCGGAGATACTGCTCCAGGGTTTGATTGGTTCGTTCGGTCTGTCCATTAGTCTGGGGATGAAAAGCAGAAGAAAGGTTTACTTTAATGTCCAATGCTGCACAGAAATTTTGCCAAAACCTAGAAGTGAATTGCACCCCTCGATCCGAAATAACCTCATCCGGTACTCCATGTAAGCGAAACACATCTTTAATCATCAAATCTGATGTCTGTTTTGCAGTGGGTAAGCCGACACAAGGGATAAAATGAGCTGCCTTTGTTAGACGGTCAACCACCACTAGAATGGTGTTCTTCCCCTGAGAGGTTGGTAACTCCACAATGAAGTCCATAGAAATGGATCCCCACGGGCGGGACGGGGTGGGAAGAGGCTGTAACAGACCAGTTGGTGAGGAGCGAGGTGTTTTGCATCTTGCACAGACCTCACATGAAGTGACATAATTCAAAACATCCTTCCTGCAAGTGGGCCACCAAAAGAAACGAGAAAGAAATTCCTGTGTCTTTAGAATTCCTCTATGCCCAGCTATCTTGGAATCGTGAATGAGTTGCAATACTCTCAATCTGACTGTTTCAGGAATATACAGGCGTTGTCCCTGAATCCACACACCATTCTTAAAGACAAGACTTACGTCCCTTGGGGGTTGTGCCAAAAAGGAATCCGCATGGTATGCTTCCTTGATGTCCTTAAGTAGGTCTTGATTATGAATTACTCCTAGGAATCTAGAGTCAGGAAGAATAGTCTTAGGAGGAGTAATTGGACGTGTCTCTGCTGAGTAAATCCTAGAGAGTGCATCAGCCTTTCCATTGCGCGATCCTGGTCTATAAGAGATGATAAAATTAAATTGGTTTAAGAAAAGATTCCAGCGAGCCTGGCGAGGAGTCAGGCACTTAGCCGACCTGATAAACTCAAGGTTACGATGGTCTGTCAGGACGACTATTTGCTGTGCAGCTCCCTGAAGAAGGTGTCTCCATTCTTTGAAGGCGGCAATAATGGCCAACAACTCTCTATTGCCCACATCGTAGTTCCTCTCAGCCGAAGACAACTGCTGGGAAAAGAAGGCACAGGGATGCAAGACATTCTTCTCACCTGTTCTCTGAGAGAGTATAGCTCCAACGGCACAGTCTGAAGCATCCACCTCTATTATGAAGGCAAGCTCGGGGTTGGGATGTACTAGGATAGGTGCAGTGGTAAATTTATCTTTTAGATGGGAAAATGCTTCCTGGGCTTGGGGAGTCCAGGAAAACCTAGACTCTTTCCGGGTAAGTTGAGTGATAGGTGACACTACCTCAGAGAAATTTCTAATGAAACGTCTATAGAAGTTGGCAAACCCGATGAAGCGCTGTACCTCCTTCACATTTCTAGGACTTGGCCAATCCTTGATGGCTTGGGTTTTGCTTCCATCCATACTAATTCCTTGTGTAGACAGTACATACCCCAGAAATTGAATTTCGGTCCTATGGAATTCACACTTTTCAAGTTTGATGTAAAGATGATTTTGTCTTAGACGTTCCAAGACCATTCTCACATGTCCATGATGTTCCTCTGTGGAGTTGGAAAAAATTAGAATATCATCCAAATAAATTACCACAAATGTATCTAGGAGATCCCTGAAGATGTCATTCACCAAGTGTTGGAAAGTGGCTGGGGCGGTACTCAGACCAAAAGGCATAACTAGATATTCAAAGTGTCCATAGCGTGACCTGAATGCAGTCTTCCATTCATCCCCAGGTCTAATACGGACTAAGTTATAGGCCCCACGAAGATCTAGTTTAGAAAAAATTTTGGCATGTCGCACTCTCTCCAATAACTCAGGGATTAAAGGCAATGGATAACGGTTTCTAATAGTAACCTTATTGAGTTCCCTATAGTCTACGCATGGTCTCAGAGATCCATCTTTCTTCTTTACAAAGAAGATGGGTGCACCTGCAGGAGATGAAGAGGGGCGTATGAAGCCCTTGGCTAGATTTTCATCTATGTAATCCTTTAAAGCCTTTAGCTCGGGCCCCGCCAGGGGGTAGATCTTACCAAAAGGTATCTCTGCTCCAGGCAATAATTCAATTGGACAATCATATGGACGGTGAGGAGGAAGCTGGTCAGCGTTCTTCTTGTCACATAAATCCACATAGTCCTGGTATACAGCTGGTAGTTCAGGGACTGACATGATTCCTTTAGGAACAGAGCAAGCTGAAACTTTTGGACTCATCTGTTTCTCTGGAAAGTGTAATTCCTTGGTCTCCCAGTTAATGGTAGGATTCTGAGCCTGCAGCCATGGTAGCCCTAGAATAATGGGAAAGTGGGGAGAAGAGATAAGCATAAAGGACAGTTTCTCTTGATGATCTTTACCCATAAGAACCCTCAAAGGCTCTGTTTCCTGATCCACTGGTCCAGAGGTCAGCAGGGAGCCATCCACAGTTTCCATCTGTACTGGAGTAGCCTTCTTCACTGAACGTATTCCCTGTTTCAGAGCAAAGGAGACATCCATAAAATTTCCACTTGCCCCTGAGTCGATCATAGCAGAGCTAGACACCCAAGCTGAGTCAACCCAGAGTTTGATGGAAAGAAAGCAATGAGAATTGTTTTTCTTACAACTCAGCTGGGACACCGCTGAGGAAACTTGAAAAATGGCAGCGTTTACACAGTCAACGTCCTCAGAGGTAACGGAGTTTAAGTCCGAGAAATCAAGATCTGTTGCTGCAGATCTCTCTGGAGCCTGAGGCTCGGACCTGACAGATCCCCTCTCGCAACACTCACAATGAATGAGTGCTGCAGTAGTCTTACGAGAACGGCTGGGGCAGTTTATAATGAAGTGCCCTGACTTACCACAATAGAAACATAGATTCTCCTTAAAACGATGTTCCTTGCGTGCATCACTAACCCGTCGTTGTAAAGAGTCTACCTGCATGGGTTCAGGTTCAGGTTCCCGTGTAATCCTACTCAAAGGTTCCTTAGCTGGAGAGGAAGGTAGGAAAAGGTTAGTTTCGAACCATCTCTCTTGCCTGCGTTCAGTCAGACGAGTATCAATACGGATGCAGTAGTTAATAAAGTCACCTAACGCAGTGGGAGGGTCGGCACGAGCAAGTTCATCCTTAATCAGTGGAGATAACCCCTTTCGAAAAATAGATCTTTTAGTGGAACTGTCCCAGGTGGTATCAAGGGCCCATCTCCTGAAATCCAAGGCATATTCAGCTACCGAGTGCTTACCTTGGCGCAAAGCTAACATGGCTGCTTCAGCTGTTGCACCTCGATTGGGGTCATCAAACACCTGCCTCATGGCTGAAATAAAATCATCAAGGTGATTCAAACAATCATCCTCAGTCTCAATCAGAGGGTTTGCCCACATTAAAGCCTTGTTGGTAAGCAACATAATTATAGTAAGCACCTTAGATCGTTCAGTGGGAAATTGTGAAGCATGTGCAGAAAAAAAAAGATTGCATTGATTAATAAATCCCCTAAATTTCTCACGTTCACCGCCAAAACGAAAAGGGGGCAACTTGGGAATCCCAGCACTCGGGGCTACGGCAGGAGCCTGGACTCGCCCCTCTAGAACCTCAATCCTGGCTCGCAAATCCTGGGTAGTCTGTCCAACCACTTGCAAATTGTGATTATTGAGGTCCTGTAGATTTGTAAAACGGGTCTTTATATTCTGCAAATCTGCAAGGATATTATCAGTCACTCCGCAAAGTTCCTTTATGCGGGCCTCCATTTTCCAGATCTTTTAAGACAGGAGTACTGGAAGAAGAGGAGAGAAAAAAAAAACAATAGTGTTCACCTGTGGCAACACTGCAGAGAGAAAAAAAAATTAAGGGAACTGCTCACCTGGAATGGTTGTGAGAAGTCACAACCACTATCATCACAGAAAGTTTCAACCAGACATCTGATATCCAGAGTTACAGCAGACAAAAAAGAGAAAAGAAAGGAAAAAAAAACAAAAACAATAGTGTTTACCTGTGGTAACACTGCAAAAAGAAAAAACTTAAGGGAATTGCTCACCTGGAATGGTTGTGAGAAGTCACAACCACTGTCATCACAGAAAGTACAACCGGACGTCTGATATCCACAGTACAACAGACACAGCCTTCCAGACCCAGCAGACACTAACGTTTTGGCTTCAGAATCTTGTAATGTATGTAGTACAGTTCATATAGCGTCTTGTGCTTGGGTGCGATGAAAACACAGGAGTCACAGGTTTGATATAGAAAAGTCCTGTATTACTTCATACAAGTTGGTAGAAATAGTCACACAGTTTGCAGACACAGAAACAGGAGACACAGCAGGCCAGAGTAATCCAAGCTCAGCAATCACTCTCCAATACAGATTCAGGATCTTCTTCTCTGTTACCGTAAGTCCATGCAAACGTGGGTCTTTCAAAGAGCAGGGTTCAGAGTCCACAAATGCTTCAGAGTTCCTCAGTAGGAATAGCTGGAGTACAAGGTCCAAGGCTTACAGGAGTCAAGTCACAGGTTCACTGCAGGCTAGATTCTGAAGCACTGATTGCTCAGCTGTGGCTGCTTAAGAAGCAAAGGAGAGAATCAGGGCGGGAACATGCAAGCTGGAAACTCCATTTTGACTGAGGGCAAGATAGCTGCAGCAAGACAGAAAGTAAAATGGCTGACGAACAAACTGAGTTTCAGGAATATATACATAGAACCTTACAGTCGCTGTCCCAGATCGCTGCCTGAGCTGCCTGTTTGACAGCTCAGCAGCGATCATATAGCGATACACCAGCGATCCTGACAAGTGCATATCGTTGTCGGGATCGCTGGTGTATCGCTATGTGAGACCCAGCCTTTAGACTTTGCTGTACTGTAAAACACAGCTGAAAATTTGCATTAAAAAAGGCAGCAAAAGCTCAACGTTGTGAAGTTAGTGTGGAGCCAGCTGTGCTAGGATTTTCACTTCTCCTGGAAGGGTGCACTGAAGGATTTAAACCACTAGAGGTCCCAATGCATACACACACCTTTCACCCATCCCCTAAGACCCACCAGAGGGAGCCGGATAGGCATATAAAAGGAGGGTGAAGATAGGAAGAGAGCTCAGATTTGAGAGACTGCAGTTCAGATTGAGATTAGAGTTCTGCTGAGTGCAGTGTGCAGAGTAGAAGGCTGCAGTCTGCAGCAGAGAGACTGCAGAGCAGTTCAGTTCAATAGAGTGGAGTCTAGTAGAGTGGAGTTTAATCCATTCCAGTCTAGTCAGAGCTGAGACAAGTGAGTAGTTTGCAGACAGAGCAGACGAGTGGAGTTTGCAGTGAGGGACTCCATAGCTCAAGTTGAGAGCCAGGAGCGTGCCGACGCTCTGAGAGCGGCGAAGAGGCAGCCCACCAACTGCCTGTGTGTAATTGTGTGAGGGCGCGAGTAGGCTGAAGGCAAGTGGAAAGAGAAGTAAAAGAGGCAAAGGAGCCTTAACGGCTCACCTCAACAAGTATTTACCGGACGCCGGGGTCCGAGCCTATAGGGATCTCCACGACCCATTAGGAGAACTCCGGAGTTCCTGGAGGACTAAAGTTCCCAGGAGCACCACGGAGCTGATATGTAACTGGGCCAGGAGGACGGAGTCAGGCAGTGCACTGCCAGCAGAGACTGTGTACTTCAAGAAAAGGTCCAACCACAAGGTCAGCCAGGTGCAGGACGGAGACTAAGTTAGGCCCAGCTACATGCAGGCCAGGACTTGATCACAGAAAGGCAAGGAACAGGAGGCCACACACCTACTCAGTGGGAGAATCTGGATGTGCACCCTTCACCCTACAGTGCCCCGGGATGTGCCTGCAACATCTTCAGTAAAGGTACCAAAGTGACTTGTGTGTGTCCATCTTCTCACCCCTAACTGCCGGGTTCCCTTCCGTCCTGCATCCCTACCCATCTATCTGTCCTGAAGGACTCAGCCTCACCTGTGGGAGGCCTAACACCTATAGCTGCACAACACCAACCCTTCAGTGGATCTGCACAGCAGCGCTGGTCACCCTGACCAGGTACCACAGGTGGCATCACAAATCATCCTATAAGCATTCAATTCCCTGTAAATATCCCACATTTATGGGTGAGCGCCCAGGGCCACGGACTGAGCTGTGTTGCTGTGACATCCCCTATAGAAGTTAATAGGCTCGGATCCGAGTACCCCACTGCTCTGGGAGGGCGGCTCAATAGCCTTACTGGTTGGTCCCCCTTCTAGACCCATGTTACAAGGAGAACTTTCCATCTCTCCTTCCCGAGGCCGAGAGGGCTTTATTTTTCCTCTTTTTTAATTTTACCTTATCTAATTGTCATTAAACTGGAAATAATGTTTCCTGGTATTTTTTTCCTGTAAAATCCATTTTATCTTCAGTTTTGTATGTTTTATTGTGAGTCTGTAAAAGTGGCGTTATACTCTGACAACATCATTCCCAGCAGTGACCTGGGAGTCAGATGTGTCCAGGCGTCTTCCCCATGCTGTTCCCATTCCATTTCAGTGCTATTTCCATCCTTTTCAGCAATTTTCGTGCTCCCCCCAGCCCTTATCTTAGGGTCGTCTTGAAAAATGGAGACAGAGGAGGAGTTTCCCATTGGCTTTCATTATACATGGTACACAAGCTGAGCAAGTCGAGCATCCGACCGCTCGATTCGAGAACCTAGCACTCGATGATTTTACGTCTCGATCATCGCTGCACTATATATTAATGGTTGAACTGCATTCATGGAAGCAAACAGCTGAATAGAATCCCACCTCTGCTATCTGTGTTGATGCTGCATATATATTAATGGTATGAACTGCATTCAGTGGAAGCAACAGCTGAATAGAATCCCCACCTCTGCTATCTGTGTTGAATGCTGCACTATATATTAATGGTATGAACTGCATTCAGTGGAAGCAAACAGCTGAATAGAATCCCCACCTCTGCTATCTGTGTTGAATGCTGCACTATATATTAATGGTATGAACTGCATTCAGTGGAAGCAAACAGCTGAATAGAATCCCCACCTCTGCTATCTGTGTTGAATGCTGCACTATATATTAATGGTGTGCACTCCATACCTCTACTTGCTGCCAAGCACTGCTTTACCATCTTGCAACATAGTTTAATGTGCCTGTTAATAAGGCTTTGGAATAATTCATTTTTGCACTGTGTTTAAAATACTTACTGCTTTATATCCCGGTGACTGGGGCCTCTCTAGATGCTATCAGGTGGAAGGTGCTAAAGCATATAGATGTTGCCAGGTAGCCTTTGATGATCTAACCACCCCCTGGTGTGCTGGCCCCAGCAGGCAAATTATCCCAAAACAGCCCCCACAATCCCACTTTCCTGACCCTGTAGTGTGGACTATATATTTAGGAGTAGTCTAAGGGGCACACGCAGTAAGGGGGGCGCACGCATCACAGAAAGCAAAGCATCACGAAAGACAAGCATCGAGTAAAAGGCAGTTATCCATGGCAGTTAATCAGGGCAGGAATCAGGTAACCCACACTTTGCTTTCTTTTAAATTATGTTCTCTATCTCTATCCTCCTGTGTTCCCTTGCCATCCACATTCACTGCCCCATCCCCCCTCCATCACGACTCATATACATCAGCCCCTCCATACTTCCCTCTCCCATGTACAGTTCCCATGCACTCCTCACCTTCCTACGAAAACTCAGCCCATCTTGCCCAAACATATCTCAGAAAAAACCTATTTATAAATCCAACAACTACCTGCTCTTTATCTTCCTACTCCTACTGATTTCAGGGGACATCTCCCCCAACCCTGGTCCATCCCCCAACCTCAATCCCTACCCTACCTCATTTCGAAACCATAATAATCTTGTTAATATTACTTGCACTCCCTCATCTCCTTCTTTCAACTGTGCCCTCTGGAATCCACGGTCTGCATGCAATAAACTATCTTTCCTGCACAACTACTTTCTGAACAACTCTCTTCATCTGTTGGCCCTCACTGAAACCTGGATTCAGGATTCTGACACTGTCTCCCCTGCTGCCATTTCCTATGGTGGCTTACAGTTCTCCCATTCCCCGAGACCCACAAACAGACATGGTGGTGGAGTTGGCATACTCCTGTCCCCACAATGCACTTTCCAGGTCATCCCCCCAATTCCATCACTCTCATTCCCTTCTTTTGAGGTCCACACCATCAGGCTCTTTCGTCCCCTCTCCCTCAGAGTAGCGGTCATATATCGGCCCCCAGGCTCATCCACCCAGTTCCTTGACCACTTCTCAGCCTGGCTGCCGCACTTCATGTCCTCAGAACTACCAACCCTTATCCTTGGAGACTTCAACATCCCCATTAACAGTCCTACTTCCACATCTGCATCTCAGCTTCTATCACTAACCACTTCTCTAGGCCTCTCACAGCTTTCAACCTCTGAGACACACAAGGATGGCAACACCCTTGACCTGGTCTTTGTCCGCCTCTGTTCAATTTCCCACCTAAATAACTCACCGCTTCCACTCTCTGACCACAACATTCTCTCCTTCACGCTCACAAATCCTCCACCACCCCAGCGAACTCCTACCTACCGCACATTCAGAAATCTGCAAGCCATTAACCCTCAGACACTTTCAGACTCCCTACACTCATCGCTGTCCCCAATCTCCTCTTTTTCTTGTCCTAATCTGGCTGTTCAGCACTACAATGACACTCTTAGAAGCACCCTTGACCAAGTAGCACCGCTCACCCTCAGAACTTCCAAACACACAGTAAAACAGCCCTGGCTCACATCGCAAACTCACCTTCTCCAGCGATGCTCTAGGAGTGCTGAACGCCTATGGAGAAAAACCCGCACACCAGAAGACTTCATCCACTTTAAATTCATGTTAAGAACTTATAATGCTGCCCTTCACCTCGCCAAACAGACCTACTTCACCACACTGATCTCCTCACTAGCCAACAACCCCAAGAAACTTTTTGACACTTTTCACTCCCTCCTCAGGCCAAAAGCACAAGCCCCTATCACAGACATTTGTGCTGATGACCTGGCCTCCCACTTTATAGAAAAAATAGATACTATCCGTCAGGAAATCTGCTCTCAACCACCAAGTGCTGTGACTCCCATCCCACCCTGCATTTCCCCTGGCTCACTTTCCACATTTGATCCCATCACAGAAGAAGAAGTCTCCAGACTCCTCTCTTCCTCTCGTCCGACTACATGCACTACCGACCCCATTCCCTCACATCTCCTCCAGTCTCTCTCTCCTGTTGTCACAACTCACCTAACTACAATCTTTAATCTCTCACTCTCCTCTGGCATTTTCCCATCCTCCTTCAAACACTCCATCATTACTCCATTACTAAAGAAACCCGCTCTTGACCCTTCCTGCACAAACAACTACAGACCGGTCTCCAATCTCCCCTTCATCTCCAAACTTTTGGAGCGCCTAGTCTACTCCCGCCTCACCCGTTACCTCTCCACTCACTCCCTCCTAGACCCTTCACAGTCCGGCTTCCGACCCCTACATTCGACTGAAACTGCACTCATCAAAGTGACCAATGACCTTCTGACAGCAAAACGTAACGGCGACCACTCTCTGCTCATTCTACTCGACCTTTCTGCAGCTTTCGACACGGTTGACCACCGTCTCCTACTGTCCAGGCTCCACTCTCTGGTATTAAGGACACTGTTCTCTCCTGGTTCTCCTCCTATCTTTCTGACCGCTCCTTCAGTGTTTCGTTCTCTGGCTCCACTTCATCTCCTCTCCCTCTCACTGTCGGTGTACCCCAGGGCTCAGTCCTTGGCCCCCTTCTCTTCTCTCTCTACACCGCCCCAAATGGACAGACCATCAGCAGATTTGGCTTTCAGTACCATCTTTATGCTGATGACACACAATTATACACGTCATCCCCCGACCTTACCCCCGCTGTACTACAGAACGCCACCGACTGTCTGTCCGCAGTCTCCAACATCATGTCCGCTCTCTATCTGAAACTCAACCTCTCCAAGACTGAACTCCTTCTGCTCCCGCCGTCTACTAACCTCCCTAAATCTGACATTTCCCTCTCAGTGGGCGGCACCATAATAACACCCCGGCAGCAGGCTGCTGTCTGGGGGTTATGTTTGACACCAATCTCTCCTTCACCTCCCATATACAATCTCTTGCCCGCTCTTGCCCCCTTACACCTAAAGAACATCTCTAGAATCCGCCCTTTTCTCACCATGGAAACAACAAAAACCCTCACTGTAGCATTGATCCACTCCCGCCTGGACTACTGCAACGCTCTATTACTTGGCCTCCCCATTACTCGACTATCCCCTCTCCAGTCCATCCTTAATGCAGCAGCCAGGGTTATCCATCTGGCTAATCGGTACTCGGACGCGTCCGCTCTTCGCCAGTCCTTACACTGGCTGCCCATTCATTATAGGATCCAATTCAAAGTACTTGTTCTCACCCACAAAGCTCTCCACACTGCAGCACCCCCCTACATCTCCTCCCTCATTTCTATCTATCGGCCTAACCGACTGCTGCGCTCTGCAAACGACTTTCGACTAACCTCTGCACTAATCCGTACCTCCCACTCCCGACTCCAAGACTTCTCCCGCGCTGCGCCAATCCTCTGGAATGCTCTACCCCAAGAAATTAGGACTATCCACAATTTGCATGGTTTCAGGCGCTCCCTCAAAACACATCTGTTCAGAGCGGCCTATCACATTCACTAACCAAAGTCATTCTATGTGTAAGTGTGTGTGTGTAGCCCATTCACTATCTCCATCCATCCCTCACTCCCTCAAGATGGCTGGACCATCATTGTAAATGCACCATTGTATATACACACCTGTACTTTATCTCCCCCACCTCATTGTAGATTGTAAGCTCTCACGAGCAGGGCCGTCTTATTTTGCTTTAATTATTGTATTGTTAACGTTGTTACCTATGACTTGTGTTTTGAAACTGTTAAACTGTAAAGCGCTGCGGAATATGATGGCGCTATATAAATAAAGATTATTATTATTATTATCGCTACAAGTTCCCTTTAATGCCTTCTGTGCGCAGTACAGCTGTCCACCACTAGATGTCCTCCTTACAATACTAGCTATGCCTCAGTATAGCAGTATAATAGCGGTATAATAGCGGTATAACAGCACATTCTACGGTCGGTCGTGCCCGGCGTTTTGAGACTGACACAAATTTTGGATTTCACAAAGATTGCAGCTTCACTTTTCTGGATTGCTATGAAGAGCGATCAGATGAATTGTAAAGTGATTCCTTGCTATAAAAATGAACTTGATCAGGTTCAATTGATGAGGAAAAGGCTTCAGGGATCCTGAGAAAGTCCATCGACAGCCAGAAGCGTCTCCTAAAGAGGATCCAATAGCTGAACACCAGGAACGGCCCCTGGAAGGAGTCCGCACATGAAGACCACAAAGTGTAACCTATAGACCAGCGATATAGTACCTGCCCCCGTATACTGAGTGATCACTGTCCTGACCCACCTCTTATAGGGTTTGTCCGGTTTAACATGACACGTTTGCCATTACTCTATGCGCACGCTGTCAGGATTCACCGTTCATTTTACCGTATAGCATACTGGAAAACGGGGAAAAAAAAATTCCAAGTGGGGAAAAATTGTGAAAAAAACTCTAAATTCTGACATAATTTTGGGGAATTGTTTTTACAGTGTACATTTTATGGTAAAAATGACCTTGCAGCATGATTCTGCTCATCAGTACGGCTACAGCGATACCAAACATGCCCAGTTTTTTTAGCCTCTTTCTGCCATTGAACGTACTATCTCGTCCAGGTTAACTGGGCCCGTATGACCAGGGACGGGATAGTACGTCATAGGCGATCAGCTGTGCTCCCGGGGAAGCGCAGCTGATCGCGGCCGGGTGTCAGCTGATTATCACAGCTGACACCTGGCACTGTGTGCCAGGAGTGGTCACAGACCGCTTCCGGAACAGTAACACCTGGCACACCGCGATCAAAGATGGGGCTCCCTGCGTTCTTCCTTGAGACCCTTAGAACAGCGCGATGTGATCGCACTGTTCCGAGGGACCCTCCTCCCTGCAGGACCCCGGATCCAAGATGGCCGTGGGGTCCTTCGGGGTCTTGCAGGGAGGCGGCTTCCTCAGTGCCTGCTGAAAGCAGGTGCTGAGGATGCCTGCAGCACTGCCTGTGAGATCGCTGGTCTGACACAGTGCTGTGCACACTGTCAGACCAGCGATCTGACCTTATACAGTGATGTCCCACCCTGGGACACAGTAAAAAGTAAAAAAAAAGAAAAATAACGTGTAAAAAAAAATTCCTAAATAAAGAAAAAAAAATATTCCCCAATAAATTCATTTCTTCATGTAAATAATAATAAAAAACAATAAAAGGACACATATTTGGTATCGCCGCGTCTGTAACGACCCGCCCTATAACACTGTCCCACTAGTTAACCCCTTTAGTGAACCCCTTAAAAAAACAGAAAAAAACAAAGCAAAAATCCATGCTTTATCATCATACCGCCGAACAAAAAGTGGAATAACACGCGATCAAAAAGACCGATATAAACAAACATGGTACCGCTGAAAACGTCATCTTGTCCCACAAAAAACGAGCTGCCACAACACAGCATCATCAGCGAAAAAATAAAGTTATAGCTCGCAGAATAAAGCGATGCAAAAATAATTATTTTTTATACAAAATTTTTTTATTCTATAAAAGCGACAAAACATAAAAAAATGATATAAATGAGGTATCGCCGTAATCGTACTGACCCGAAGAATAAAACTGCTTTATCAATTTTACCACACGCGGAACGGTATAAACGCCCCCCCCAAAAGAAATTCATGAATTGCTGATTTTTGTTCATTCTAACCTCCCAAAAATCATAATTAAAAGCGATTAAAAAATGTCACGTGCTCAAAAATGGTACCAATAAAAACGTCAACTCGTCCCGCAAAAAATAAGACCTCACATGACTCTGTGGGCCAAAATATGCAAAAATTATAGCTCTCAAAATGTGGTGATGCAAAAAACTATTTTTTGCGATAAAAAGCGTCTTTTAGCGTGACAGCTGCCAATCACAAAAACCCGCTATAAATAGTAAATCAAACCCCCCTTTATCACCCCCTTAGTTAGGGAAAAATAATAAACTTGAAAAAATGTATTTATTTCCATTTTCCCATTAGGGTTAGGGTTGGGGCTAAAGTTAGAATGAGGGTTAGGGTTGGGATTAGGGTAAGGGATGTGTTAGGGTTAGTGTTGAATTGGAGGGTTTCTGCTGTTTAGGCACATCAGGGGCTCTCCAAACGCAACATGGCGTCTGATCTCAATTCCAGCCAATTCTGGGTTGAAAAAGTCAAATGGCGCTCCTTCCCTTCCGAGCTCTGCCATGCGTCCAAACAGTAGTTTACCCCCACATATGGGGTATCAGCATACTCAGGACAAATTGCACAATAACTCTTGGGGTCTAATTTCTTCTGCTACCCTTTGGAAAATAAAAAATTGGGGGAGAAAATATCATTTTTGTGTAAAAAAGTTATGATTTTTTATTTTTATGGCTCTACGTTATAAACTTCTGTGAAGCACTTGGGGGTTCAAAGTTCTCCCCACACATCTAGATAAGTTCTTTGAGTGGTCTAGTTTCCAAAATGGGGTCACTTGTGCGGGGTTTCCAATGTTTAGGCACATCAGGGGCTCTCCAAACGCGACATGACACCCGCAGACCGTTCCATCAAAGTCTGCAATCCAAAACGTCACTACTTCCCTTCCGAGCCCCAACGTGTACCCATACAGTAGTTTTCTCCCACATATAGGGTATCAACGTACTCAGGACAAATTGGACAACAACTTTTGGGGTCCAATTTCTCCTGTTACCCTTGTGAAAATAAAATATTGGGGGCAAAAAAATGATTTTTGTAAAAAAAAAAGGATTTTTTATTTTTACGGCTGTACGTTATAAACTTCTGTGAAGCACATGGGGTTCAAAGTGCTCACCACACTTCTAGATAAGTTCCTTGGGGGTCAAATTTTCCAAAATGGGGTCACTTGTGGGGGGTTTCCACTGTTTAGGCACATCAGGGACTCTCCAAATGCGACATGACGTCCGCAGACAATTCCGTCAAAGTCTGCAATCCAAAACATCACTACTTCCCTTCCGAGCCCCGACGTGTACCCATACAGTAGTTTTCTCCCACATATGGGGTATCAGCGTACTCAGGACAAATTGGACAACTTTTGGGGTCCAATTTCTCCTGTTACCCTTGGGAAAATAAAAAGTTGGGGACTAAAAGATCATGTTTGTGGAAAAAATATGATTTTTTTATTTTTATGCATGGCGTTATAAACTTTAGTGAAACACCTGGGGGTTGAAACTTCTCACCAAACATCTAGATAAGTTCCTTGAGGGGTCTAGTTTCCAAAATGGTGTTATTTTTGGGGGTTTCCACTGTTTAGGCACATCAGGGGCTCTCCAAACACGACATGGCGTCCAGCTAATTCTGCGTTGAAAAAGTTAAACCCTTCCGAGCTCTGCCATGCACCCAAACAGTGGTTTACCCCCACATATGGGGTATCAGCGTACTCAGGACAAATTGCGCAATAACTTTTGGGGTCTTGTTACCCTTGAGAAAATAAAAATTGGGGTGAAAAGATCATTTTTGTGGAAAAAATATGATTTTTTAATTTTAGGGCTCTACGTTATAAACTTGTGTGAAGCACTTGGGGGTTCACCACAGATCTAGATAAGTTCCTTAGGGGGTCTAGTTTTCAAAATGGTGTCACTTGTGGAGGGGTTTCCACTGTTTAGGCACATCAGGGGCTCTCCAAATGTAACATGTCGTCTGATCTCAATTCCAGCCAATTTTGGTTGGAAAAAGTCAAATGACGCTCCTTCCATTCCGAACTCTGCCGTGCGCCCAAACAGTGGTTCCCCCCCACATATGGGGTATCAGCGTACTCAGGACAAATTGGACAACAACTTTTGGGGTCCAATTTCTCCTTTTACCCTTGGTAAAATAAAAAAATGGTGACTAAAAGATAATTTTTGTGGTAAAAAAATAGGATTTTTTATTTTCATGCCCAGGCATTATAAACTTGTGAGAAGCACTTGGGGGTTCAAAGTGCTCACCACAGATCTAGATAAGTTCCTTAGGGGGTCTAGTTTTCAAAATGGGGTCACTTGTGAGGGGATTTCCACTGCTTAAGGTACTGCCACACTTAGCGATCTCATTAGCGATCCCGATAACGACGCAAGCTAACAAGATCGTTGGTGTGATCGCTTTTAGGTCGCTAGAAGCTGCCAAACAGGAGATCTCATAAACGACTCATCAGCGGTCAGCGATCTCTTTAACGACTTTGGCGGTCGTTAGGATGTCATTAGCATGTACTGAGCGCTTCTGATTCATAGGAATTTCCAGCATCGCTCCTGCTCTCTGCGTCCTGCTAGCCTGCTTTGCAACTTCTGCGATCCTCTCTGTGACACAAAAGAGAACTTACAGATATTGCGATCCACTCTGTGACGCTAAACAACATATGCGACACAAACGAGGTCGCTCGTCATTCGCAAAAGGTGCCAAACACAGCGATTCAGGCTCACCAGCGGGACGCCAACGATCATAAAACGGTCCAGAACGCTAGTGAACGATCAGCGACATCACAGCAGGGGCCACATCGTTGCTACTGATATGGAAATTTAATTAGGATAAAAATATCCTTCCGTGTTTGCTGCTTGCTTTTCCAAATCTCTATATAATGTCTTCTTGAGCGCTCAGAACGAAATGAGGACTGTCCACACGAAAGTGTCAGTATAACAGTTTGTCAAAGACATACATTTATTATTCATTCAAGGTTTTATACGTTTACAAAAAGGGGCTGGTTAGTCAATTAACATACAATTAAAAGCTGCTAGATTATTGGCTGTTCTAGTGTAAATATGATAATTATGATAATCATGATTAAAAGAGCTGAAGTTGCAGAATTATTGTTTATATTCTTGTGACCTAGTTGTCTTGCATAACTATAATGTAAACAACAGATATCTAATAGGACTTTTTGTACTTCATGCATTTGTTCCTTTACGAAGGCCTTATGAAGGCCAGATTTCTTTAAAACGACTGATTATAGCTGGCCTAGAAATATGTGAGCACAGGGTTTTTTAGCAAGTGAGATCTATCTAACTGTGAACTGTGAATACATATATGTGAATATACTTTGAATATATGGAATACATATATATTTCCATGACAGTCCCCCCTTAGATACCACTTGCCCTAAAAACCTGCTCCTGGCCCAAAGCGCTGCAACTCTTTTGTTCTGCCTGTGAGTTGAGACACCCCTAGCGCATGTCTCCCCCACCGAATACAGACTTTTCGCAAATGGGCGGTCAGGAGGACTGTCCCTGTCGGGGGTTTATGTGTTTGCAATCATAATCTCATAGTTGATATGATGTTTCATCAAGGATGTGTATTCTCAGTCTGGAGGTAGTTCGGAGATCTGGTCAAGCCAGGCAGTTCTATCCGGACTGGTGCGAGGTCCAAGATGGTGAGTGGCATCAAATTGGTTGTCTCCTGAACAGTTTTTTTCCATTATCCTGCGGATACAAGGAATAACACAGCAACCAGTAATTAATGCAAAAATGAGAACCCCCATAATGGCTGTCCCAACCTGTGCCAACATTTTCTGCCACCCACTCATCCACCCAAAGTATCGATCCCATGGGTCAGTGACACCTGAGTTCTGTTTCAGTTCCTCTGATAACTCAGTAAGTTTCTGTATTGCCATTGTGACTTTACCATTTGGGCCAGTGTTGTCTGGGATGTGGGTGCAACAGGTGTCTTTGATCATTTTGTAAACACCTCCTTTCTCAGCTAGAATCATATCCAAAGCCATTCTATTCTGGAATGCCATAATGGAAGTGGGGCCTAACTGTGCTGCCAAACCTTTTACAGCATCTATGGTGAAGTTAACAAATCTCTGCTGGTTATAATAGATGTAATTTATCCAATCTTTTTGTTTATAGTTACTAGTGGCAATAATGACTCAAATCCTGCTTTAACTTGGTCTCTGGCCTTGAACTCATCAGGTAGGTCATCTGTCTGGTCAGTCAGAGCATCCACGACATCCTTCATGGCTTAGGTGTCTCTCCTGGTACGGGAGCTTCCTTGCAATGCGATACGTGGATCCAAACAGGCTTTCCCTCTAGTTACACAGAGGTTGATGTCATCTGGGGCTCTTGGACAGGATCATCAAATCTGGCAGTGAGGAGAAAAACTCGAGAATGGACATTAGTTTTTGACCAATTCAATTACATAAGTGTTATGATTTGGTAGCTGAGGAGAGCAGGCAAAAAAAGCAATACACCAGAGAGGTTGGAATCTATGGGATTGCAGTACCCTGACTAACCACCACAACTAAAGGCAGCCGTGGAGCGTTCCTACGTTGGTCCTAGACGCCTCGTCACAGCCTGAGAAGCTAACTACACCTAAAGATAGAAAAAGGAAAGCTATCTGCCCCGGAGCAGATCCCCAAAGAACATAGGAAGCCCCCAAACATGTAATGGCGGTTAGACAAGAGGAAATACAGACACAGACAGAAAATAGAATGAGCAAACGCTGGGGCCCAATCTGTCTAGATAGAAGAGGATAGGAAAGGCACTTACTGCAACCCCAAAAAACCCTGAAAAGTACCAACTCTACTAATTACAAAAACACCTGAGATCACACGACCTCTACCACCTAAATTAGTTCTCTGGTGTAACAAAAACTAAACAGCAACCACTGAAAAAACTGGAAAAGGCAAATGAACAAACAGTGGCTGAACTAAACTGAGAGGAGCATAAGCCCCCGAAGGGGACCCGGCAGACCCCCACAGAAGTGCAGGACAAAATGCAGGCACCAAAAAACTAAAAGAAGAAAATGTCTTATCTGTTAGCAGAAGATGCAGGCACGAAACAGCTTTTCTGGGTCTCTGGGAGTGTGCCTTACGCTAAACAGTGCAATAGGGAGTGTGTCATGCCATGGTTTGCGTGTCTCTTGGGCAATTTTTCAGCATTCTATTCTTAAGTGTTTCGTTCAGTTTTTCTACCTTACTGCTGCTCTGGGGGTGGTAAGGAGTGTGTAGGCCTAAATCTGACCCTACTGCTAATCGGGTCTTGTGTGTCAGATTTGCTGTGAATGCGGGTCCCTGATCACTTTCTATCATTTCTGGAACTCCGTATCTGCACACTATTTTCCGAAAGTAGCTTCGTTGCAGTAGTCTTTGCTGACTTGGAAGGCTTCTGTTCATCTTGAAAATTCTTCTTTTGACCACAATGGCGTATTTGAATCCTTCACTTGGCGATATCTGGATGTGGTCTATCTGGATCCTTTGAAGCTGGTAGAGTGGTCTTTCTAGATGAGGTGAGGGGGACTTTCTTCCATACGTCCAGGCTTGCATTTGCCGCAGGTCAGACAGCTGCTGGTGAATTTGGCTGTTAGGGTGGAGATCCCTGAAGCGAAACAGTAAGCACCAATCAGATCATTCATCTGTGTCTTTGATATGTGGATGTGGGTCCATGTACCCATTGGACCACCATAGGGTGCATACTTTGTGGTAGGCAGAGTTTGAAGTCTATTATTGTTAGCCTTCCTTCTTCACGTGTTGCTTTTTTCGCATTCAGCTCTTCTTCTCCTTTTGGAGCTTGGTCTTGTAACTTCTTGAGCAGATCCCAGGACGTCTTTTTGTCAGGTTTCTTGTCTTCAGTCGTCATGTAGTAGCCGTCCGGCTCTACGACCTCTCCCACTTCTCCATGTTGTCTTCCTTTGGCTGCTTCTTTGGCTGCCATGTCCGCCATGTTATTGCCTCACGCCTCTTCTGTTTTTAGTTTTCCATGCACTTTGATTTTTCAAATTGCCACCATTTTGGAAGTTGGAGTACACCCAGCAGGTCCCTGAAGGCTCCATGATGCTTCACGGTTGTCCCGTTTGCTGTGATGAAGTCCCTTGTAGCCCAGATGGGTCTAAAGTCATGTGCTATGCCATGCGAGTAACTGTAGTCCGTGTAGATGTTTGCAGTCTTGCCTTCTGCCATCTGACAGGCCTTCGTCAGCGCTATCAATTCTGCTTCCTGGGCTGACAGGCTAGGTGACAGACTTCTGGACCACAGGATTTCTTGATTGCTCGTCACTGCACTTCCTGTGTTGAAACTTCTTCATCATCTGCAAATCTGGAGCCATCCAAGTATCCCCCCTTGGGAGTGGGAGTAGAGTGGCCGGGCTGAGGACTGTAGGTCTGGAGACGGTGACATTATGAGACAAAGGCAATAGAGGCGCCACAAAGATGCCTGGCTGTGGGGAGATTACTGTTGGTTGAGCTTGATTGAAGATTGCCAAGATGTCATGCGGAGTGAGAGTTTCCAGTGGCTGTCCAAGAGTGATGTCAGCAACCTTGTCCAGGAGGGTGTGTGCTGCGGATACTGCCATCAGGCAGGAGGGTGCTCTTCTTGCAACTGGATCCAAGCGGGCTGAGAGGCAGCCTAAAAGTCTCTGTTTTCCCCCGTGAATCCGTGCCAGGACTCCAGTAGCATGACCTTCTTTCTTCCATCAGGTAGACGGAAAGACTTTTCATAGTCAGGTAGGCCTGGTATTGGCGCTGAGACTGTGGAGTTCTTCCAATCTCCTGAATGGGTTGAAGGCTGCGTCTGATAGAAGGAGCGGGGTTGCGTTGATGCAAGCGCACAGAGGCTGCATTAGGACTGAGGCATCAGGGATCCAGGTTCTGCAATATGACACTAGACCAGGGAAAGCCTGCAGCATTCTTGGAGTTGTTGGGGGAGCCATCTTCTCCACAGTGGTCTTCCAGTCTTTTGACATGTGTTTCGTCTGGTGGGCAATACAGTGTCCCAGGGATGTAACTTGCTTCTGGCATCACTGGACTTTGTTCTTCCAGACCTTGCGTTGCTGTTCTTCCAGGTAGAGTAGGAGAGACAAGGAATAGACTGTGCAGGTGTCGATGTCAACCACACAAAAGAGAAAGTCATCCACGTGTTGTAGAAGAGTGACTCTTGCATATTCTGCAATCCAGTTGACGAGGATGGAGGACATTGTCTTGGTGAAACTTGAAGGGCTTGTTTTGAGCACCTTGAGACAACACTGTCCATATGCACTGCACTGGTGCGTGAAAGCAGGCCTCCAGGTGGAGGGGAAACACTGAAGAAGGTACTGGCCAGGTTGATCACCGTGAATACCGTTGAGGTGACTGGGACTCTTGAAGAGAGGTGATGGTTCAGCACTGTTGGGGTTTCAAATACCGTAGCCTCTTTCGCGGCCTCCAGGCCTTGGACCATTCTGAACTCAGTGGGGTTTACAATCTTTTTCTTCACTGTGGAAAGCTGGGATTGATTCCGATGGGCGAGGCAGCCCAGTTTGGCCTTGTCCTTCAGTATGCGGCAGGGGACTCCCATCTGCTGGTGCAGAGCTGGCGGGAAAACAAACCGTCTACTAGGATCCACATCATGAGAGATGACGACCAGCTGGCTTTCTTGTTCTCCACCAAGACAGTCACTGTGTTAGCACCTGCTCTGGTCACAGGGGGTCTTCTTGTTGGGACGTCTCCTTAAACAGCTGCTTTTTTCTCAGCACGGGCCATCAGTAGTTTCTTTTTCTCCAGCTCGGTCTCAGGTCAATATTTGTGCACAAGTCTGAAGAGCTGAGTGGCCTTTTGCCGGTCTAGGGCCTGGGTGAACTGGTTGATTGCAGGGGGCACCTCCTGGTGGCTTGCAAAAGATGAACCTCTGGCGTTAGAGCTGGATGAGGTGTTGCCATTCCATGAAGCGAGTAGAGTCCTTCTTGAGTTGAAATATCCTGGCCAATGTCAAAGTTCTCAGGCCGTCTTCTTAGGCGAGTTCACTTAGACCTTCAGTTGGTCAGAGACATCTTGACTCTGGGTGATGGAGTGGCTTTTCTGGTACTATGTCCAGCACCTCCTGTGATAGGTCTGCAGTGTGGTTGTTTGAGGTTCCTGTTTCTTCTTGGGTCAGGGGTGAAGAAAGTGTCATGGTCCCATCTTCCTGGAACACTCTGGTCGCTTTCAGCTTCTGCAGTAGGTCCACTCCCAATAGGTTGAGGGTTCAGGTTTTTTACACAACAAACTGGGACATGATGGAGTGTTCTGGCTGAGTCCACACGCTCAGGGGCTTCATAATCTGGAAATATCTGACTTGACCATCAATTCCCATGCAGGAAGCAGAAGATTCTGATAGGTAGGTGAGGTTGCGGAGTTCCACAAGAAAAGATATGACTACGCCATCCACTCTCAGGATATTGGTCCCACTGGTGGGGTTCCTTGTGGACTTGGTGTGCTCTTGTCCTATGGACGGGGTTCTTCACTGCTTTCTGTGTTTCTTCTTTTTCTGGGTGAAGTCAGTGTTCTGCACTTGTTCCGGAAATGACCAAACTCGCCACAGTTGTAACACTTGACATTCCTTCTGTCCCGGCGGGACTCAATCCTTTTTGCTACTGTGAGCAGGGTATCCATTGCTATTGACGTGTACTCAGGCCTGGCTGCTACCAGTGGTTTCCTGATTGGTTCTCTCAGTCCATGCACAAAAGCCTGTGCCAACATCCGTCTGTGTGTCTGATCATGGGTAATGAGGCCCAAATCTTGAAACACTTGCATTACTCTGTCATGGAACTTCTCCACAGACTCTGTCTTGTCTTGACTCGTGACATGTAGGCTGAGAGTTTGTCCTGTCAGTCTGCTTTTGGCCCATTCTCTGAGTTGCTCAATTAGCTTTGGTCCTGTCTCCCAGGCATACGAATCTAACTCTGTTGGAAGCTTGAAGTGTTCTCTCATAATTGGCCAGAATGCATCACCTGCTTTTATTTCCATTACGGTCCAGAGATCAGTCCAGGCTGCTGCATACGTTCGCTGGATCTGCTGCATTTTTTGGCAAAATGGCATGGGGTGTATCCCTGGGTCTGGCAGCATACTGATCACCTGGCTTGGGATGAAGGGCTCATAGGATGGTGCCTCTATCTGTCCCTGCTCTATTGGTGCTTGTGTGTTTTCTTCCCTAGTATTGGGCAGCATGTGTGACGTTGCATCTTCATCTTCATCAGATAAGAAGTGACATGGTGTACTTGGTGCATACACTGGGTGAGATTTGGGCTTTAAAGTTGTCTTGCTGCATGGGGATTTCCCACTTCCTTGCTGAGGCTGCGGTGGATCAGTGTCATGGTTCCATGCTAGCAGCCCTGTAGCTATACCACCCCCCTGTGAAGCCCTAGCTGTGGACTGCTGTGTCTGGGGGCTACATGTAGCGTTTTGTGTAGGGAGATTTGCACTTTCTTCTCCTGATATAATGACTGGCAATGTTTGTACTGTGCTTGGGATAGACAGGGTGCCCTGTGCTTGAGACACAGAGAGAGAGAAAAGTCTGAAGAAGGAGAAAGGGACTGGGAGAAGAGAAAGGAGAGGGTGTCCCCCCTGTGACTCTTGAGAGGGGATGGTTGAAACAAAAATGCCTTCTCCCTGTGGAGAGAGGCGGGGAGCGTTTTTCCCTGTACGAGGCTCCTTACTCAATGAGAGCAGCCTACACCTGTCCAGTGTCTCCACATGATGGACATGTGATGTGTGTGACTCTGAATTCTGCTCTTGTGACATGTCAGTGATCTTTTTCTCACAGATGATTTAACACCTTTTCAAACTTATTCACATAAAAAAAAAAAAAAAAATCACTTCCTGGTCCGTTCAAATTAACTTGCTGTATCTTTTACACGATGCACCGCTGCTCTTTTATAGCAGATGGTAATCTATTAATAAACTTTCCCGTTACCTTTCAAATAACAAAAAACAAGAAAAAACATTTCATTATGCAGCGTAAAGGCTGCCTGTCTATTTGTTTCTCACGTACTGTGTCTATTCCAAAAATCTATTCAACAAAGGTGATTTAAAAATCTGAAAACTGCTGCACTCTGGTTCTGTTTGTTCTCGCCGAATGCCCGACGGGAGGGGCTACTCAGACCACTGCGTAGTTTGTGTCTGCTCTCTCCCTCAGCCTGTAATTCTCCTTATCTATGTGACCTTGTTCTAAAGCAGGCTTGTAGAAAAAAAAAATGGCTGGAGAAATAAAGCTCTAAAATAAATTGCTTAGAGAAAAAATCTCTCCAAAATCATTTAAAAATGTACTTAAAAGAAAAATTTTAAAAAACAAAAAGTTAGATTTAGTAAAAAAAACTCTAGAAAAAGAAAAACAAAAAAAAATAAATTCACCAAAAAGGGGAGAAAAGAAAAACCGTATTAATCATAAAACTCTGAAAAACAACCCTTGTTACTAAAACAGCTAATTAAAAATCTCTGGAATGTCAGCTGGCTGCTTCCCCCCTCCCTTCCTTATATCTCTGCTTGCTATCTCTATAGGCACTGAAATCACGTATCAAAAAAAAAAAAAATTATTATTCCTCAGAATAGCAAAAAATGAATATAGTTCAGTCTGAATGCCTGAGAATTTTCACATTAAAACCTGTAGCCAAAAAACCTAGCTTAAAAAAAAAAAAAAAAAAAAAAAATCAAAGCCAAGAAACAGATGTGACAACGTGATTAGCAGAGGAGGGGGGTCAAAGGGGTTTTCTCGCTGCTGCAGCCAGCACACTGCTCTGAATGAGTTACTGACAGACCGCACGGAGATGTGATTTAAAGCGACAGTACCTGATACAGACAGTTGACAGGTACAATGAGACAGACACCCGGGAGAATACGAATCCCTCTTTTGATGATCTGTGACACATACAAGCTGCTCTGGTAACTGATAACTCACCAATTGCACTGAGCGCGGTGAGGCTCAAGGTTCTATCGCTCTGTACCGTACGCCCTGGCCGGTGCGCTGGTCACAGTAATCTGCAATAGCCTTCATCAAAATTCTCACTATCCACGTCTGATTTGACTGGGATGGCCTCCCGGTGCGTGGACAATTATTGTGAGAACTTATCCAAACAAAGCTCCTGCCCTTCACGTCTGATTTGACTGGATGGCCTCCCAGTGCGTGAAAGTTTACTGCAGAAACTTAACCGAACAAAGCCCTCGCTTCCACAACTGGATTTTTTGGGATAACTTCCCTCCAATGTGTGAAGAATATCTGCGTGGACTTATCCAAAACAAAGCTCCCGCCCTCCACGTCTGATTTGACTGGGATGGCCTCCCGGTGCGTGAAAGTTTACTGCGGGAACTTATGCAGCAATTTGTCTTTTGCTATACAGCCCCCAGAAATCAGCAAGCAAAAACACAGTCACCGTTCCAACTTTCTCCCGGTTCACATAAAACATGAAACATATACAGCACAGCAGCAAACAACTCGGCTTATATCCCAGGCTTTTGGATAAGGGTATGGACTTTTTACACAACCTGGGAATGCGGTGATGACCACGTCCGACCGGCTGGAAGTGTAGGCTAGGACTAGGCACAGGGAACATTCAGGTAAGATGACAAAGTTTTCTTACCTTACTGATGGAGCTGCAGTCTCCGTCCCGTGTGCCAATGTGTAGCCCTGGTGTGAAGGCACACGCAGTACCCTGGAGGATGTGTGGAGAGATAGCAGTTTAATGCTCTATAACCATTCACTCCAACACACACTTAGACACACCCTTAGGGTATTTAGTCACTCGTCAGGGAGTGGTCAGGAGTCATTCAGTCATTCAGTGATTGATTCAGTCAGTGAGTCTAGCCTGGACCTGGAGGGAGGAAGTAGTCCAGCCTGAGTCTGTCAGCAGTTCAGAAAGTGGAGGCCAGTAAAGGTGAGCCAGATCACCTCAGCCTGGTCAGAGCTGTGCCCCACTAGAAAACGGACTGAGACACCTAATGAGAAGGAAGAGTTAGTTACAGATACTTCAGTCTCCTGTCTCAAGGACAGTGAAGGTTCAGAGACGTGCTCCTGCCTAGAGGAATACTGAGATTCTGTCAACAAGCTCTGGAAAGAAGTAAGGAAGGATTGATTTATATGACTTTAGGAAGTGTGGAGTGCTTATGCTACAAGCGCAGACAAGGCGAAAGGCACAGTGGAAGGAATTTAGAAGTGCTTTAGGATTGGAGAAGTCCTGCACATTGTCACCGGTCACTGGGGACCGAAGCATCACTATAGCTTCACGCATAGTGGTAGAAAAACCAGAGGCTTACTGGACCTTAGGTAACAGAAAGCAGCCCTTGGAGTGTCGGTACGTAACTGGGTCAGGGGGAGTGAGAACCTTGAGCCTGATCAGCAAGAATAGGAACTCAGCTCTCTCATAGGAAGGCTCCAACCACAAAACTGACCGGGCAGTACAGCTTTGAAATAGCTGGAGTTTATAGAGGGAACTACGCTTTATGCTGGTTGGACTCATCATTGTGAACGTAAAGGAGGCCCCTAACTTGTCCAGCTGCTACCTCAAAACACATTCTCCATTGGATCAGCCTCCCTGGGACCTGCCTTACCATCTTACAAGTAAAAGGTATGGAAAGACGCTGACGGTGTGAGACTGAGTTATTTAATTGCATGCCTGCACAACCCCACCATAACCATCGACCTGAGGGAAGAGTCCCACCTGTAGGGGACCCGACATCTAGCTGCCTCACCATCCCCTCAGAGATCTACAGCAGCGCTGGTACAAATTACCAGAGACTACAGGTGGCGTCACGAACTGTAAATATATCTATCCCCTGTAAATATTCCCCCAACATACGCCAGACCGCCAGGGCCATAGACCGAGCCACCGCTACCTGTGACAAACCCCATAGACTTCCATGGGCTCGGCTCTGAGTACCCCATTGCCCTGGTAATCCACAATTGTGGTGGCGGGTCGACACAAAACTTTGGCGTCACGAACAGGATGCGAAACTCGCAAAATCGCGAGCCCTGTGTGCCTGTGGAGGTGTTTTTGTGGAAAAGGACTGTATGCTATTTTTGGCGCTAAAATCCGCCATTTTGCCGCCAAATTCGCGCCCTCAGGCGCTGGAGAAGAAGGTGGGCGTGGATTCGTGGGCGTGTGCCCCCCTGTGGCGCGAAGAGAATGCCTGCCCTCTCAAAGTGCTATTACAACATGCGATCCTGCCCTACAGCAAAAGAGGTCCGCCTCCTCTTCACCTTCCCTGCGAAGAGAGGAGACGCAAACCCCGCCTCCACGGAAGAGACCGGACGTTTCGAAAAGAAGAAGAGAGACGGTTCTGGAACATCATGGAAGCAGGACGTGTGCAGCCGAGCAGGGAAGCGGTGGAAGGCAGGCCCCGCTCCCCAGCCAAGCTGCCACTAGAACCGGAACCATCGGTGGTCCTGCACCTGCAGCAAGCATTGCTGGAAATTAAAGAAGAGAATGCCAGACTGAAAAAGATGATTTTGCCACAACCTGGCATGGAGGAGATCGAGAGACGCCGGCGTACCCTGATGCAGCGGCGGCTGTGGGACGCGGTGTTCTCTCCTCTCGACGACCCCTCACGACTGGAACTTCCAAAACTTCTGCTGCCCAAGGCTAAGGAGCAACCGGAGGCTACCCCCAAAAGGACCGACCCTGAACCTACCGAGGAAGCGGTGGAAGTGAGGGAGGTTGAGGAGGTACCTCCAGTTCCTGGAACGCCCGCCCGGCCAGGAGGCCGCAGCAGAGGATCGATCCCCGATAGGGACACCGGAGGGGTCCTGTCCGTCATCACCAGACGTTGACTGGGATGAGATGGAGCGCCTGGATGACGTCGCCTACACCGCCCAGTGGGAACGTGAGTGGCAGCGTCGCGAAGAGAAACAGCAACGCCGGCAGGAGGAAGAGCGGGAAGCTCAGCGCAACCGACAGCGGCAGCATGCAGAGCTGATCGCGGACAAGGAAAGTGTCCGTCGAGAAAAAGGTACTCTGAGGGAACCGCGGCGGCAGGGGTGTGTGACAGAGTTCCAGCTCCGGAAGGGCTGGGGCTTCATCAGAGAACCGGGCCTCTACCCAGGGGTCTTTGTCAGCAGACGCGATGTAGAATCCCACCTACCGCAAGGCCATCCCGGGAGGGACCTAATTAATGGAGACATTGTCACCTATACACGACACTGGGGTATGAAGGGATGGTATGCCCTTAATGTCACAATCGTCCGTGACCCCGTCCCCAACGCAGGTAACGTCACCACTACTGCAGCGTCCCCGTCTCCAGCTCAAACAGCATCAGGCCGTGCCCCAGCATCGCCCCCTGCAGGCTCCTCGCAAATGGAAGCAACATCTGCATACTCTTCATTATCTTGTCCTGCTGCATCGCAACCTGCGACCCAGACCACATCTCAATCAGCAGTTTACACGACGACGCGCACGGCGACTATTTCTGCATCACGAGAGCAAGTGGCCATTACAGTAACGCAAACAGCGTCTCATAAAGCGAAAGCACCCGTTGCGCCCCTAGAGGTTCGTACGAGAACTGTGGCGACCCAGACTCTGATAGCAGGTCACGACTTGTTAGTCATGGGATCTAGGGACCATCGCATTGTTCCAGCCCCCGGGGTGGAAAATGTAGTTGAAGTAATTAAACAGTAAAAACCGGTAAGATCCAGACAGGGGTCTACCATATGTAACGTTGTAGAAAGTTTGAGAATTTTTGCCAGTTTTGCACTTTATTACCAAATGTATCTATGTTTTATGTAAAATGAGTAGAATGCCCGGCTGGGTACTAGAATGAAGATTTGAAAAAGTTAATTGCAGATTCTTGCATACAGAATTTGATATAAGGTGAATTTAAAGTTAAAATAAGCATATATATAGATATATAATGTAGATATTAAAGTGAGAAAGATATATATGTGCTCTTTTATTATGACATGGACTGAGAGGCTGAGGACTGTGCCAGCCCAGAACTTATCCTGTAAATAGTTGCGCTTCGGTGCACAATATTGGTTTTACATAAAACCACAACAACTACCTCTGAATAATAAAACCCGTGTGGTGTGGCACTGAGTGAGGTCTGCATTCATATGTCCTGCAGCCCACCCAGGACCCACGTTGAAGGTTTGGTGCGGGTCCTTCACAAGAATCTTGCCGTTTATTATATGAACATGTCTATTTAATATTTTGTATTTTTCTATATTTAATGTTTTGTTTGCAACGTTCAAGAAATCCTTACCTCCCGGATGGGACGAGTTAATGTTAATGTTTAATGCATAAACAAAAATTGTCTCTTTGTATTTCACAGCCCGGGAGTGCTGTCTTTTGCCATGGGGGAATGTGTAGCCCTGGTGTGAAGGCACACTGTAGCGCCCGCGTCCCTGCCTGCTGCCAGACAGGGACGTCGCTCTCCTCACCTGTCCTCGGCGCCCTCCTTCCGCCCTGCTGGTTCCGCGCGCTCCTTCCCTGCTACTGGCCTTAGGGCGCGCGCCCGCACCCTCCCCCGCTCTTAAAGGAGCCGCGCGCATTTTCCAAATCAGTCTCCAGCCAATGCTGGAGGACTCCACCCTATATTAAGGGCTTCCTCCTTAATGTAGGTGCCCGAGCAATGTTGTTCCTGTGCAGTCTAACTCTGTTTCAGCCATCAGCTCCTGATTCCAGTTTCCTGCCTGTTACCTGTCGGCTTGCCTGTCTGCCATCGTCTGCAGTTCCATCCAGAGGTTCGGACGTCATCTGCAGAGATCCCCGGCTCTTGCCTGCTCACCTAGGAGCGATCATCTGCCATCCGACTGCAGCTCCATCCGGAAGTTCGGACATCATCTGCAGAGATCCCCGGCTCTTGCCTGCTCACCTGGGAGCGATCATCTGCCATCCGACTGCAGCTCCATCCGGAGGTTCGGACATCATCTGCAGAGATCCCCGGCTCTTGCCTGCTCACCTGGGAGCGATCATCTGCCATCCGACTGCAGCCTACCTGGAGGCTCCACCATATCAGGTCGTATATACCTGCCTGTCTAGAGTCTGCCTGGTCACTTGCTGTGACATCCTGCCTGTCTAGAGTCTGCCTGGTCACTTGCTGTGACAACCTGCCTGTTCCAGAGACTGCCTGGTCACTTGCCATGTCAACCTGCCTGTCCAGAGACTGCCTGGTCACTTGCCGTGACAACCTGCCTGTCCCAGAGACTTCCTGGTCACTTGCCGTGACAACCTGCCTGTCCCAGAGACTGCCTTGGTCACTTGCCGTGACAACCTGCCTGTCCCAGAGACTGCCTGGTCACTTGCCGTGACAACCTGCCTGTCCCAGAGACTGCCTGGTCACTTGCTGTGACAACCTGCCTGTCCCAGAGACTGCCTTGGTCACTTGCCGTGACAACCTGCCTGTCCCAGAGACTGCCTTGGTCACTTGCCGTGACAACCTGCCTGTCCCAGAGACTGCCTTGGTCACTTGCCGTGACAACCTGCCTGTCCAGAGACTGCCTCGGTTACATACCGTTACAACCTGCCTGCCCAGAGACTTCCTTGGTCACTTGCTGTGACAAACCTGCCTGTCCAGAAACTACCTATATCTCCTGCCGTGAATCCCTGCCCTTTTCCCAGGTGCCACCCGCTCTCTTACAAGTAAACTCTCTTGTATAATAAAGCTTTGTGGTTCCACCAACCTGACCTGTCTCGTCAGTAGTTCCACCCACCAGACCCGTTACAGTTTGCTCGGGCCATGGAACCCGGTGGCACCCAAACCCCTTCACTCCCGGAACTGTGTCATGAGCTGTCTCGCCAGAGGTCTCAACAGGAGGCCATCCTGGGTCACCTGCGGAACGTCAAATCCCGTCTGGACACTCTGAAATCATCAATAGCAACCATCACTGGAGCCATGACTCATAATCCGTCAGTCCCGCTGATTCCCAATTCCGTGGTTTCCATTCCCGGACCCCGACTGTCAGCTCCTCCTAGGTTTGGAGGCGATCCTGCTCTGGCTCGGGGTTTCATTAATCTGTGCACCCTGCATTTTGAACTCCTGGCACACCAGTTTAACTCTGACCGGGCCAAAGTTGCCTTCATCATGTCCCATCTCACTGGAGAGGCCCTGGCCTGGCTTAACCCTCTCTGGGAGAGAGAGGATCCTCTGGTGTCTGACCTGCCTGCGTTTCTCTCGGCCTTCCGGAAAGTATTTGTGCGTTTCTCTCGGCCTTCCGGAAGGTATTCGACGAACCTGGACGGAAGACTTCCTCTGCATCATCTCTGCTGCGTCTCCGTCAGGAGAGTTTCACCGTTGGTCAATATGCCATACGGTTCCGGACTTTAGCCTCAGAACTAGCTTGGGACAATGAAGCTCTAATTTCGGTCTTCTGGGAGGTCTGTCCGGCCGTATTAAAGACGAACTTGCCGGTCGGGACATTCCAACCTCGCTTGATGATTTAATAAATCTTGCCAATCGAATTGATCTACGGTTCCAGGAACGAGCCAAAGAGATCACCCGTAAAAAAGAGTTTTCCCATCTTGCACCCTCGTGTCAGAGATCTATAACCTCTTCCGTTTCTCCTCAGGTGCACCCTGCTGAGCCTATGCAGGTCGACCAGACCAAGATGGTCAAAGCCCGTCAGGACTCACGCCGTGCCGAGAAAAGTTGCTTCTACTGCGGCAGTAAGGAGCACTGGATCCAAACCTGTCCGGAGAAGTCGGGAAAACGCCTGTGTCTAGGTTCGCTCGGAGAGGTCAATCTAGACAAAAATAAATCCTCTTCATCCCTGCTGCTGTCGGTTTCAATTCTGATCGGTAAGAACCGCCACTTCGAAATGGCCCAACTTGATTCTGGAGCAGCTGGAATCTCGTGTCACAGGCTCTAGTAGAGAAGTATCACATTCCCACCAAACCTCTTGTTGAACCTGTATCTGTTGCTGCTGTGGATGGGGGCCTCCTACCTCGTCCCATCCGACTTATCACCGAAGTCATAACCCTGCAGGTGGGAATGTTGCATTCTGAGAGCATCTCGTTTCATGTTTTACCTGGACTCTCTCATGCTCTCTTACTAGGTCTGCCTTGGCTCCAAAAACATGCACCTGTGCTCGACTGGCAGAATGGAGAGGTTCTTCGCTGGGGACAGGACTGTCATAAAACATGTCTGGTGCCTGTTCATCCTGTCTATTCTTCTCCTACACCTGCTAATCTACCTGGACTCCCGATTCCATATTGGTCATTTGCTGATGTCTTCAATAAAAAGGAAGCAGAGACATTACCCCCGCATAGACCATATGATTGCCCGATTGACCTGTTGCCCGGTACTACGCCTCCCCGTGGGCGTATTTACCCGTTGTCTGCTGCTGAGACCAGGTCGATGTCCGAATATATCGAGGAGAACTTAGCAAAGGGATTCATCCGGAAATCTACCTCCCCAGCGGGAGCAGGTTTCTTCTTCGTTAAAAAGAAAGACGGATCTCTCCGTCCCTGTATTGACTACAGAGGCCTAAATTCGATCACGGTGAAGAATAAGTACCCTCTTCCGCTCATTCCAGAACTGTTTGATCGTCTTAGAGGGGCTAGAGTCTTCACCAAACTAGATCTTCGTGGAGCATACAACCTGGTTCGTATCCGTCGAGGAGATGAATGGAAGACGGCATTCAACACCCGGGACGGCCACTACGAGTACTTGGTGATGCCCTTTGGTCTCTGTAATGCTCCAGCAGTCTTTCAGGAGTTGGTCAACGACATCTTCCGGGACCTCCTCTATTCCTGCGTTGTGGTGTACCTTGACGACATCTTGGTCTTCTCTCCGGATCTTCAGTCTCACCGGAGGGATGTTCGTCAGGTTCTGCTCAGGCTCAGGCAGAATCACCTCTTCGCCAAATATGAGAAGTGCCTCTTTGAGCAGACATCGCTTCCGTTTCTGGGCTACATCATTTCTCAGACAGGCCTACGAATGGATCCGGAGAAATTGTCTGCCATCGAGAAGTGGCCCCGACCGGAGGGGTTGAAGGCCATTCAGCGGTTCCTGGGATTTGCCAACTATTACCGTCTATTCATACCGCACTTCTCTTCCAGGACTGCTCCAATCTCAGCGCTCACTCGCAAGGATGCTAACCCCAAACAGTGGACGCCCGAAGCAGAGGAGGCCTTCCTTTCTCTGAAACAGGCCTTCTCTTCCGCTCCAGTGCTGCATCGCCCGGATGGCAACAAGCAGTTCTTCCTGGAGGTGGACGCTTCCTCTGCTGGAGCCGGAGCGGTTCTTACCCAAAAATCGCCATCCGGGAGGATGGTATCCTGCGGTTTCTTCTCCAAACTCTTCTCCTCCTCCGAGCGCAACTACTCCATAGGAGATCGAGAGCTATTGGCCATTAAGTTGGCATTGGAGGAGTGGCGTTACCTACTCGAAGGGCTCTTCATCCGGTAATCATCTACACGGACCACAAAAATCTGGCATACCTCCAGCAGGCACAGAGACTTAATCCTCGTCAAGCCCGGTGGTCCTTGTTTTTTGCCCGCTTCGATTTTCTTTTGCATTTTCGCCCAGCTGACAAAAACGTCAAGGCGGATGCCTTGTCTCGGTCTTTCCTGGTGTCGGATCTCGAAGATGAGCCTAAACATATCATCAATCCCGCCAGAGTGATGCAGGTGGCTCCCGTGAGTCTAAATCGTCTCCCTCCTGGTAAGACGTTCGTATCAGAAACCGATCGGAAGAGAATCCTACATTTTGGTCACTCGTCTAAACTCGCTGGCCACGCTGGTCAAAGAAAGACCCTCCAACTCATTACCCGGCATTATTGGTGGCCTACCCTGCACAAAGACGTAATAGACTTTGTTTCTGCCTGTGTTTCCTGTGCCCGCAACAAAGTTCCGAGACACCTGCCTACCGGCCGTCTTCTTCCGCTTCCTGTACCCGCTGCCCCCTGGCAGCATATAGCCATGGACTTCATAACAGATCTGCCCGTCTCTGCCGGTTGTACGGTCATTTGGGTGGTCGCTGACCGCTTTTCCAAGATGGCTCACTTCATTCCTCTGCCAGGTCTCCCGTCTGCACCCGAGTTGGCTAAAGACTTTATCCGCCACATCTTCCGTCTTCATGGTCTGCCTCGTCACATTGTGTCGGATCGTGGGGTTCAGTTCACCTCACGTTTCTGGAGAGCCACTTGTAAGTTGCTAGACGTCACCCTGGATTTTTCCTCCGCTTACCACCCACAGTCCAATGGACAAGTTGAACGAATAAATCAGAATTTGACCAGTTATCTTCGACATTTCGTTAATGCCCACCATTCTGACTGGGTGGAGCTCCTGCCTTGGGCCGAATTCTCCTACAATAATCATGAGAGCGAATCTTCCACCAAGTCTCCGTTTTTTGTAGTCTTCGGTCAGCACCCTCGGATCCCTGTCCCTGTTTCCATCTCTGTGGACAATCCAGCTGCGGAATCTCTAGTTAGAGAATTCTCCTCCATCTGGGAGAGTACCCGGTCCGCACTCATTCAGTCTTCCGAGCGCATGAAAAGACATGCTGACAAAAAACGTCTGGATCCTCCTCAATTCCGTCCTGGGACAAAGTCTGGCTTTCGTCCAAATATGTTCGACTCAAAATTCCGTCCTACAAGTTAGGTCCTCGGTTCATCGGTCCTTTTGAGATCATCAGTCAGATCAATCCGGTGTCCTATAAATTGAAACTCCCGGCCAATTTGAGAATTCCTAATTCTTTTCATGTATCTCTCCTCAAACCTGTGGTTCTTAACTCTTTTTTTAAGTCTACAGGTACACCTCCTGCTCCAGTGTCTGCTGATGATGAATTTGAGGTAGAGAACATTCTGGCCACAAAAAGGGTAGGAAGAAAGACTTATTTTTTGGTGGATTGGAAGGGGTTTGGTCCTGAGGAGAGAACCTGGGAGCCTCGGGAGAACATCCATGCCCCTCTTATCCTAGCTAAATTTCTTTCTGGCCTAAAGAGGGGGGGGCCTAGAGGGGGGGGTACTGTAGCGCCCGCGTCCCTGCCTGCTGCCAGACAGGGACGTCGCTCTCCTCACCTGTCCTCGGCGCCCTCCTTCCGCCCTGCTGGTTCCGCGCGCTCCTTCCCTGCTACTGGCCTTAGGGCGCGCGCCCGCACCCTCCCCCGCTCTTAAAGGAGCCGCGCGCATTTTCCAAATCAGTCTCCAGCCAATGCTGGAGGACTCCACCCTATATTAAGGGCTTCCTCCTTAATGTAGGTGCCCGAGCAATGTTGTTCCTGTGCAGTCTAACTCTGTTTCAGCCATCAGCTCCTGATTCCAGTTTCCTGCCTGTTACCTGTCGGCTTGCCTGTCTGCCATCCGTCTGCAGTTCCATCCAGAGGTTCGGACGTCATCTGCAGAGATCCCCGGCTCTTGCCTGCTCACCTAGGAGCGATCATCTGCCATCCGACTGCAGCTCCATCCGGAAGTTCGGACATCATCTGCAGAGATCCCCGGCTCTTGCCTGCTCACCTGGGAGCGATCATCTGCCATCCGACTGCAGCTCCATCCGGAGGTTCGGACATCATCTGCAGAGATCCCCGGCTCTTGCCTGCTCACCTGGGAGCGATCATCTGCCATCCGACTGCAGCCTACCTGGAGGCTCCACCATATCAGGTCGTATATACCTGCCTGTCTAGAGTCTGCCTGGTCACTTGCTGTGACATCCTGCCTGTCTAGAGTCTGCCTGGTCACTTGCTGTGACAACCTGCCTGTTCCAGAGACTGCCTGGTCACTTGCCATGTCAACCTGCCTGTCCAGAGACTGCCTGGTCACTTGCCGTGACAACCTGCCTGTCCCAGAGACTTCCTGGTCACTTGCCGTGACAACCTGCCTGTCCCAGAGACTGCCTTGGTCACTTGCCGTGACAACCTGCCTGTCCCAGAGACTGCCTGGTCACTTGCCGTGACAACCTGCCTGTCCCAGAGACTGCCTGGTCACTTGCCGTGACAACCTGCCTGTCCCAGAGACTGCCTTGGTCACTTGCCGTGACAACCTGCCTGTCCCAGAGACTGCCTTGGTCACTTGCCGTGACAACCTGCCTGTCCCAGAGACTGCCTTGGTCACTTGCCGTGACAACCTGCCTGTCCAGAGACTGCCTCGGTTACTTACCGTTACAACCTGCCTGCCCAGAGACTTCCTTGGTCACTTGCTGTGACAAACCTGCCTGTCCAGAAACTACCTATATCTCCTGCCGTGAATCCCTGCCCTTTTCCCAGGTGCCACCCGCTCTCTTACAAGTAAACTCTCTTGTATAATAAAGCTTTGTGGTTCCACCAACCTGACCTGTCTCGTCAGTAGTTCCACCCACCAGACCCGTTACACACACGCAGTACCCTGGAGGATGTGTGGAGAGATAGCAGTTTAATGCTCTATAACCATTCACTCCAACACACACTTAGACACACCCTTAGGGTATTTAGTCACTCGTCAGGGAGTGGTCAGGAGTCATTCAGTCATTCAGTGATTGATTCAGTCAGTGAGTCTAGCCTGGACCTGGAGGGAGGAAGTAGTCCAGCCTGAGTCTGTCAGCAGTTCAGAAAGTGGAGGCCAGTACAGGTGAGCCAGATCACCTCAGCCTGGTCAGAGCTGTGCCCCACTAGAAAACGGACTGAGACACCTAATGAGAAGGAAGAGTTAGTTACAGATACTTCAGTCTCCTGTCCCAAGGACAGTGAAGGTTCAGAGACGTGCTCCTGCCTAGAGGAATACTGAGATTCTGTCAACAAGCTCTGGAAAGAAGTAAGGAAGGATTGATTTATATGACTTTAGGAAGTGTGGAGTGCTTATGCTACAAGCGCGGACAAGGCGAAAGGCACAGTGGAAGGAATTTAGAAGTGCTTTAGGATTGGAGAAGTCCTGCACATTGTCACCGGTCACTGGGGACCGAAGCATCACTATAGCTTCACGCATAGTGGTAGAAAAACCAGAGGCTTACTGGACCTTAGGTAACAGAAAGCAGCCCTTGGAGTGTCGGTACGTAACTGGGGTCAGGGGGAGTGAGAACCTTGAGCCTGATCAGCAAGAATAGGAACTCAGCTCTCTCATAGGAAGGCTCCAACCACAAAACTGACCGGGCAGTACAGCTTTGAAATAGCTGGAGTTTATAGAGGGAACTACGCTTTATGCTGGTTGGACTCATCATTGTGAACGTAAAGGAGGCCCCTAACTTGTCCAGCTGCTAACTCAAAACACATTCTCCATTGGATCAGCCTCCCTGGGACCTGCCTTACCATCTTACAAGTAAAAAGGTATGGAAAGACGCTGACGGTGTGAGACTGAGTTATTTAATTGCATGCCTGCACAACCCCACCATAACCATCGACCTGAGGGAAGAGTCCCACCTGTAGGGGACCCGACATCTAGCTGCCTCACCATCCCTCAGAGATCTACAGCAGCGCTGGTACAAATTACCAGAGACTACAGGTGGCGTCACGAACTGTAAATATATCTATCCCCTGTAAATATTCCCCCAACATACGCCAGACCGCCAGGGCCACAGACCGAGCCACCGCTACTTGTGACATCCCCATAGACTTCCATGGGCTCGGCTCTGAGTACCCCATTGCCCTGGTAATCCACAATTGTGGTGGCGGGTCGACACACCAAGGCCAGGGCCAACACCCCCGTCTCTCCGGTCGGCCGGGTCCTCGTGCGTTTCGTCCAATGCCCCGCGTGCAGGCGCCAACTGATATGGAAATTTAATTAGGATAAAAATATCCTTCTGTGTTTGCTGCTTGTCATGTCCAAATCTCTATATAATGTCTTCTTGAGCGCTCAGAACGAAATGAGGACTGTCCACACGAAAGTGTCAGTATAACAGTTCGTCAAAGACATACATTTATTATTCATTCAAGGTTTTATGCATTTACAAAAAGGGGCTGGTTAGTCAATTAACATACAATTAAAAGCTTCTAGATTATTGGCTGTTCTAGTGTAAATATGATAATTATGATAATCATGATAAAAAGAGCTGAAGTTACATAGTTATTAAGGTTGAAGGAAGACTTTAAGTCCATCTAGTTCAACCCATATCCTATCCTAACCTGCCCTAACATGTTGATCCAGAGGAAGGCAAAAAAAACCCAAGTGGCAAACAGTATGCTTCACATTGGGGAAAAAAATTCCTTCCCGACTCCACATACGGCAATCAGACTAGCTCCCTGGATCAACGCAATATCTGGAAACTAGTGAATATAGCCTGTAATATTATACTTTTCAAGAAAGGCATCCAGTCCCCTCTTAAATTTTAGTAAGGAATCACTCATTACAACATTAGACGGCAGAGAGTTAAAGTAAAGAATCTGCGTCTGTGATTATGGCTAAACCTTCTTTCCTCCAGACGTAGAGGATGCCCCCTCGTCCCCGTCACAGGTCTAAGAGTAAAAAGATCATTAGAAAGATCTTTGTACTGTCCCCTCATATATTTGTACATTGTAATAAGATCACCCCTAAGCCTTCGTTTTTCCAAACTAAATAACCCCAAGTGTAATAACCTGTCTTGGTATTGCAGACCCCCCAGTTCTCTAATAACCTTGGTCGCTCTTCTCTGCACCCGCTCCAGTTCAGCTATGTCTTTCTTATACACCGGAGACCAGAACTGCACACAGTATTCTAAGTGTGGTCGCACCAGTGACTTGTATAGAGGTAAAATTATGTTCTCCTCATGAGCATCTATGCCTCGTCTAATGCATCCCATTATTTTATTTGCCTTGGCAGCAGCTGCCTGACATTGGCCACTAAATGTGAGTTTGTCGTCCACCCATACACCCAAGTCTTTTTCAGTGACAGTTTTGCCCAGTGTTTTACAATTAAGCACATAATTATACATCTTATTTGTTCTACCCAAGTGCATGACCTTACATTTATCCCCATTAAAGCTCATTTGCCATTTATCAGCCCAAGCTTCTAGTTTACATAAATCCTCCTGTAATATAAAATTATCCTCCTCTGTATTTATTACCCTGCAGAGTTTAGTGTCATCTGCAAATATTGCAATACTACTCTGTATGCCCCCTACAAGGTCATTAATAAATATGTTAAAGAGAAGCGGCCCCAATACTGACCCCTGTGGTACCCAATACTGACCCCTGTGGTACCCCACTGCTAACCGTGACCCAGTCCGAGTGTGCTCCATTAATAACCACCCTTTGTTTCCTATCCATGAGCCAGTTCTTAACCCACTTACACATATTTTCCCCTATCCCCATTGTTCTCATTTTATGTATCAACCTTTTGTGTGGCACTGTATCAAATGCTTTTGAGAAGTCCATGAACACCACGTCCACTGCATTCCCTTGGTCCAGTCCTGAACTTACCCTTTCATAAAAGCTTATCAGATTAGTCTGACAAGAACTGTCCCTCGTAAACCCATGCTGATACTGTGTCATGAGGTTACTAAGCTTCAGATACTCCAATATAGTATCCCTTAAAAAACCCTCCAGGATTTTACCCACAGTAGATGTTAAGCTCACTGGCCTATAATTTCCAGGTTCAGTTTTTGCCCCCTTTTTGAATATTGGCACCACATTTGCTATACGCCAGTCCTGTGGTACAGACCCAGTTATTATGGAATCTTTAAAGATTAAAAATAATGTCTATCTATAACTGTACTTAATTCCTGCAGTACTCGGGGGTGTATCCCATCCGGGCCCGGGGATTTGTGAACTTTAGTGATTTTTAGACGCCGCCGTACTTCCTGCTGGGTTAAGCATGTGACATTTAATGGAGAAATTTTTTTATCTCTGATCATGTTATCTGTCATGGGATTTTCTTGTGTAAATACAGTTGAAAAAAAGTCATTTAGCATATTGGCTTTTTCCTCATCCTCATCCACCATTTCACCCAGACTATTTTTAAGGGGACCAACACTATCATTTTTTAGTTTCTTGCTATTTATGTAGTTAAAGAATATTTTGGGATTATTTTTACTTTCTCTGTCAATGAGTCTCTCTGCCGAATTTGCAGAATTATTGTTTATATTCTTGTGACCTAGTGTCTTGCATAACTATAATGTAAACAACAGATATCTAATAGGACTTTTTGTACTTCATGCATTTGTTCCTTTACGAAGGTCTTATGAAGGCCAGATTTCTTTAAAACGACTGATTATAGCTGGCCTAGAAATATGTGAGCACAGGGTTTTTTAGCAAGTGAGATCTATCTAACTGTGAACTGTGAATACATATATGTGAATATACTTTGAATATATGGAATACATATATATTTCCATGACACTACATGCCACACACAACGAGGTCGCTAACGAGATCGCTAAATAGTGACGTTTTAGTGATCTCGTTAGCGATCTCGTTTGCGATCTCACTTAGTGTGGCATACCCTTTAGGCACATCTGGGGCTCTGAAAACTGAACATGACACCCATCAACGTATGCATTCCAAAACGTTATTACTTCCTTTCCAAGCTCTGCCATGCGCCCAAACAGTTTCCCCCCCAACGTATGGGGTATCAGCGTACTCAGGACAAATTGACAACAACTTTTAGGGTCCAATTTCCTTGGGAAAAATCAAAAATTGGGGACTAAAAAATTATTTTTGTGGAAAATTGATTTTTTTTTCACACCCAGGAATTATAAACTTTTGTGAAACACTTGGAGGTTCAAAGTGTTCACAACAGATCTAGATAAGTTCCATAGAGGGTCTAATTTCCAAAATGGTGTCACTTGTGGGGGTTTCCACTGTTTAGGCGCATCAGGGGCTCTCCAAATACGACATGGCGTCCAATCTCAATTCCAGCCAATTTTGGTCTGAAAAAGTCCCTTATGAGCTCTGCCGTGCGCCCAAACAGTGGTTTTCCCCCACATATAGGGTATTGGCGTACTCAGGTGAAATTGCACAACAACTTTATCTGTCCATTTTCTCCTTTTACCCTTGTGAAAATAAAAAAAATGTTTGTAAAAGATCTTTTTTGTGACTAAAAAGTTAAATGTTAATTTTTTCCTTCCACGTTGCTTCAGATCCTGTGAAGCACCTGAAGGGTTAATAAACTTCTTGAATGTGGTTTTGAGTACCTTGAGGGGTGCAGTTTTTAGAATGGTGTCACTTTTTGGTATTTTCTGCCATATAGACCCTCAAAGTGACTTCAAATGTGAGGTGGCCCCTAAAAAAAATGATTTTGTAAATTTTGTTGTAAAAATGAGAAATCGCTGGTCAACTTTTAACCCTTATAATTTCCTAACAATACAAAAATTTTGGTTCCATGTGGGAAATGTTATTTATTAACTATTTTGTGTGACATATTTCTCTGTTTTAAGGGAATAAAAATTCAAAGTTTGAAAATTGCAAAATGTTCAAATTTTTCGCCATATTTGCGTTTTTTTCAAAAATAAGCGCAAGTCATATCGAAGAAATTTTACTTCTAACATGAAGTACAATATGTCACGAGAAAACAATCTCAGAATCGCGAAGATCCGTTGAAGCGTTCCAGAGTTATAACCTCATAAAGAGACAGTGGTCAGAATTGTAAAAATTGGCCCGGTCATTAACGTGCAAACCACCCTTGGGGGTAAAGGGGTTAATATTTTAGGGGTGAAAAAAAATTAGAAGTTTGCAAAAAATAATTTGGGGGTTGTGTCTCCATTTTCCGAGACTCGTAATGCTTTTATTTTTTGGCCGATAGAGCTGTGTGACGGCTTATTTTTCGCGGGGTGAGACAAAATTTTCATTTATGTTATTTTGGGATTGATTTGATGTTTTGATCGCTTGTTACAGCATTTTTTGTGGAATTGCAACAACCCAAAAATTTTGGAGTTGTTGAATTTTCCTTCGTTTACGTTGTTTACCGACCGGTTTAATTATTTTTATAATTTGATAGATCGGACTCTTCTGAAATTGGTGATAATATGCATATTTTTTAAAATGTTTTATTGTCTTTATTTTTAATGCGGGAAAAGGGGCGAAATAGGACTTTTAGGTTTATTTTTTTTTAATATTTTTAAAACTTTTTTTTTTTTACTTTTCACTGTTTTCATTAATTCCCTTAAAGGAAAGGTACCATATTTGTAGATCATTAATAAATCAATGTAATTTAGCATAACATGTTGTCATCCCTCAGAGATAAGGAACTCCAGGTCTGCATTGAATGGCCAGAATGGAGAGGGGAGAAAGATACATTTAGCGTCTCCCACTCCCACTCTACCTCCTCATCCCGCCCTCTCTCTGTTGGAGTCCCTCAAGGCTCTGTCCTGGGGCCCCTACTTTTTTCCATCTATACCCTTGGCCTAGGACAGCTCATAAAGTCCCATGGCTTCCAGTACCACCTGTATGCGGATGACACTCAGATCTACCTCTCTGGCCCAGATGTCACCTCTCTGCTGTCCAGAATTCTGGAGTCTCTATCAGACATATCCTCCTTCTTCACCTCTCGCTTCCTAAAACTCAATGTAGACAAAACTGAACTCATGATCTTTCCTCCATCTCACGTATCTACCCTACCCGATCTATCTATTATGGTAAATGGCATCACGATCTCTCCCGCACCTGAAATCCGCTGCCTCGGAGTAACTCTCGACTCTGCCCTGTCCTTCAAACCACACATCCAAACTCTTGCCACCTCCTGTCGCCTCCAACTTAAAAACATTTCCAGAATCCGTCCCTTCCTCAGCCCTCAATCTACTAAAACTCTTGTGCATGCCCTTATCATCTCCCGCCTCGATTACTGCAACACCCTCCTCTGTGGCCTCCCCGTCAACTCTCTTGCACCACTCCAATCTGTCCTCAATTCTGCTGCCCGACTAATCCACCTCTCCCCTCGCTACTCCCCTGCTTCTCCCCTCTACAAATCCCTCCACTGGCTCCCAATTCCCCAACAAATCCAGTTCAAACTACTAACACTGACCTACAAAGCCATCCACAACCTGTCTCCTCCCTATATCTCTGAACTAATCTCCCAATATCTTCCTTCACGTAATCTTCGATCCTCCCAAGACCTTCTACTATTCTCCACACTTATTCGTTCCTCACACAACCGCCTCCAAGATTTCTCCCGAATATCCCCCATCCTCTGGAATTCCACGCCTCAACATGTACGATTATCCACCACCCTTGGATCCTTCAGACGGAACCTGAAAACCCATCTCTTCAGGAAAGCCTACAGCCTGCAATAACCATTCCTCCTCGCCGCCACCACCTGAGCTTCCGCCTCGCCGCCACCACCCGAGCTGCCGCCTCGCCGCCATCACCCGAGCTGCCGCCTCGCCGCCACCACCCGAGCTGCCACCTCGCCACCACCACCAGAGCTGCCACCACGCCGCCACCACCAGAGCTGCCGCCTCGCCACCACCACCCGAGCTGCCACCTCGCCACCACCACCAGAGCTGCCACCTCGCCACCACCACCAGAGCTGCCGCCACGCCGCCACCACCAGAGCTGCCGCACCCCGACCTTCTGTTTCTTCCCCATTATCCCGTAGAATGTAAGTCCGCAAGGACAGGGTCCTCTCCCCTCTGTATCAGTCTGTCATTGTTAGTTTACTGTAAGTGATACCTGTAATTTGTATGTAACCCCTTCTCATGTACAGCACCATGGAATTAATGGTGCTATATAAATAATAATAATAATAATAATAGTATGGCTGATAGAAACTGAATGGAGAGAGAGAGAAAGACACATATAGTATGATGAGTGAGACACATATGGAGCGTGATGGGGAGAGAGAGACACATATGGAGCGTGATGGGGAGAGAGATACATATGGAGCGTGATGGGAGAGACACATATGGAGCGTGATGGGGACAGAGACACATATGGAGCGTGATGGGGAGAGAGATACATATGGAGCGTGATGGGGAGAGAGACACATATGGAGCGTGATGGGGAGAGAGACACATATGGAGCGTGATGGGGACAGAGACACATATGGAGCGTGATGGGGAGAGAGATACATATGGAGCGTGATGGGGAGAGAGACACATATGGAGCGTGATGGGGAGAGAGACACATATGGAGCGTGATGGGGAGAGAGACACATATGGAGCGTGATGGGGACAGAGACACATATGGAGCGTGATGGGGAGAGAGATACATATGGAGCGTGATGGGGAGAGAGACACATATGGAGCGTGATGGGGAGAGAGACACATATGGAGCGTGATGGGGAGAGAGACACATATGGAGCGTGATGGGGAGAGAGACACATATGGAGCGTGATGGGGAGAGAGATACATATGGAGCGTGATGGGAGAGAGACACATATGGAGCGTGATGGGGAGAGAGATACATATGGAGCGTGATGGGGAGAGAGAGACACATATGGAGCGTGATGGGAGAGAGATACATATGGAGCGTGATGGGGACAGAGACACATATGGAGCGTGATGGGGAGAGAGAGACATATGGAGCGTGATGGGGAGAGAGATACATATGGAGCGTGATGGGGAGAGAGACACATATGGAGCGTGATGGGAGAGAGACACATATGGAGCGTGATGGGGAGAGAATACATATGGAGCGTGATGGGGAGAGAGATACATATGGAGCGTGATGGGGAGAGAGACACATATGGAGCGTGATGGGGAGAGAGACACATATGGAGCGTGATGGGGAGAGAGATACATATGGAGCGTGATGGGGAGAGAGATACATATGGAGCGTGATGGGGAGAGAGATACATATGGAGCGTGATGGGGAGAGAGATACATATGGAGCGTGATGGAGAGAGAGACACATATGGAGCGTGATGGAGAGAGAGACACATGTGTAGCCCAGCTACGCAGGCACACATAAAAATCCAGGAAAGTGCACTGGAAGGTAACAGCCAAAGCTTGATATGCATTCACTCATGTCACTCACACTCTTTAGACACACCCATAGGGGTATATAAGTTTGGTGGGTGTCATCATAGTTGGAGTTTTGTTTCCTGTCTTCGGACAGAGGAGTCAGCTTCCTGTCTTAGGACAGTGACTCAGTCAGTTAGCTCCGGGAGGCTCAGGAGTGAGTCATCCCTTGGATAGTTACCTGTCTGAGTTAGTCAGTCAGATTGGTTTCCTGCTGAGTTCAGAGCAGAGACTTCAGCCACCTGTCCCAGGACAGTGAAGTCCAGTCGACAGAGGTCCTGGACTAGGAGAATACTGAGAGCTGCTCAGCGAGCCCAAACAGGGAATCTGTGATTCGACTTCTATGCAGCAGTGCTTATGTTAAGAGCGGAAAGCAGGGCGAAGGGCACAGTGGAGAAGACAGAGCAGTGCCTTAGGTATTGGATTACCTGCACTAAATCACCGGTCACTGGGGACCGAAGCGTCACTATTGTTTCAGGCATAGTGACAAGAAAACCAGAGGCATCTGGACTACAGGTCGCAGAGAGCAGCCCTAAGTGTCAATACGTAACCGGAGTCAGGTGGAACAGGGACTTTGAGCCTGATCAGCAAAAGTAAGGACTTAGTTTCATCATTAGAAGGCTCCACCACAACGTTGGCCGGGCAGTACAGCTACAGAGAAAGCTGGAGTTTTAGAGTTAACTTCGCTTCAGGCAAGTTGGACTCACATTATATGGAAGTTAAGGAGGCCTCTAACCTGCTCGGCTGCTACCTGAAAGTGCACTCTCCACCCCGACCAGCTCCCCGGGATCTGCTTGAACCACCATCAGTAAAAGGTATGAAAAGAAGCTGCATTGTGTTTGGCTGAATTCTTACTACACCCTGCATCATAACCCCCATAGACTTCCAGGGACACGTCTCACCTGTGGGAGACTTACTACCAAGCTGCCCCATAACATCCCCTGTGAGGACCCTTACAGCAGCGCTGGTACAAATTACCAGAAACCACAGGTGGCGTCACAAACTATCCTAATAATCCCCTGTAAATATTCCCCCCATCGCATTGACCGCCAGGGACACGGAACGAGCCACCGCTGCCAGTGACACAAATCCCATAGACTTCCATGGGCTCGGCTCCGAGTACCCCATATCCCTGGAAACCCACAATTGTGGTGCGTGGTCAGCACACACATATGGAGCGTGATGGGGAGAGAGACACATATGGAGCGTGATGGGGAGAGAGACACATATGGAGCGTGATGGGGAGAGAGACACATATGGAGCGTGATGGGAGAGAGACACATATGGAGCGTGATGGGGAGAGAGATACATATGGAGCGTGATGGGGAGAGACACATATGGAGCGTGATGGGGAGAGAGATACATATGGAGCGTGATGGGGAGAGAGACACATATGGAGCGTGATGGGGAGAGAGACACATATGGAGCGTGATGGGAAGAGAGACACATATAGTATGATGAGTGAGACACATATGAAGCGTGATGGGGAGAGAGACACATATGGAGCGTGATGGGGAGAGAGACACATATGGAGCGTGATGGGAGAGAGATACATATGGAGCGTGATGGGCAGAGAGACACATATGGAGCGTGATGGGGAGAGAGATACATATGGAGCGTGATGGGGACAGAGACACATATGGAGCGTGATGGGGAGAGAGACACATATGGAGCGTGATGGGGAGAGAGATACATATGGAGCGTGATGGGGAGAGAGACACATATGGAGCGTGATGGGAGAGAGACACATATGGAGCGTGATGGGGAGAGAGACACATATGGAGCGTGATGGGGAGAGAGATACATATGGAGCGTGATGGGAGAGAGATACATATGGAGCGTGATGGGCAGAGAGACACATATGGAGCGTGATGGGGAGAGAGATACATATGGAGCGTGATGGGGACAGAGACACATATGGAGCGTGATGGGGAGAGAGACACATATGGAGCGTGATGGGAGAGAGATACATATGGAGCGTGATGGGGAGAGAGACACATATGGAGCGTGATGGGAGAGAGACACATATGGAGCGTGATGGGGAGAGAGACACATATGGAGCGTGATGGGCAGAGAGACACATATGGAGCGTGATGGGGAGAGAGATACATATGGAGCGTGATGGGGACAGAGACACATATGGAGCGTGATGGGGAGAGAGACACATATGGAGCGTGATGGGGAGAGAGATACATATGGAGCGTGATGGGGAGAGAGACACATATGGAGCGTGATGGGAGAGAGACACATATGGAGCGTGATGGGGAGAGAGACACATATGGAGCGTGATGGGAGAGAGAGACACATATGGAGCGTGATGGGGAGAGAGACACATATGGAGCGTGATGGGAGAGAGACACATATGGAGCGTGATGGGACAGAGACACATATGGAGCGTGATGGGGAGAGAGACACATATGGAGCGTGATGGGGAGAGAGACACATATGGAGCGTGATGGGGAGAGAGACACATATGGAGCGTGATGGGAGAGAGACACATATGGAGCGTGATGGGGAGAGAGACACATATGGAGCTTGATGGGGAGAGAGACACATATAGTGATGAGTGAGACACATATGGAGCGTGATGGGAGAGAGACACATATGGAGCGTGATGGGAGAGAGACACATATGGAGCGTGATGGGGAGAGAGATACATATGGAGCGTGATGGGGAGAGACACATATGGAGCGTGATGGGGAGAGAGACACATATGGAGCGTGATGGGAGAGAGATACATATGGAGCGTGATGGGAGAGAGACACATATGGAGCGTGATGGGAGAGAGACACATATGGAGCGTGATGGGGAGAGAGACACATATGGAGCGTGATGGGGAGAGAGACACATATGGAGCGTGATGGGGAGAGAGATACATATGGAGCATGATGGGGAGAGAGACACATATGGAGCGTGATGGGGAGAGAGATACATATGGAGCGTGATGGGGAGAGAGACCATATGGAGCGTGATGGGAGATAACACATATGGAGCGTGATGGGGAGAGAGATACATATGGAGCGTGATGGGGAGAGAGACACATATGGAGCGTGATGGGAGAGAGACACATATGGAGCGTGATGGGGAGAGAGACACATATGGAGCGTGATGGGAAGAGAGACACATATAGTATGATGAGTGGAGACACATATGGGCGTGATGGGGAGAGAGACACATATGGAGCGTGATGGGGAGAGAGACACATATGGAGCGTGATGGGGAGAGAGAACATATGGATGTGTGATGGGCAGAGAGACACATATGGAGCGTGATGGGGAGAGAGATACATATGGAGCGTGATGGGGACAGAGACACATATGGAGCGTGATGGGGAGAGAGACACATATGGAGCGTGATGGGGAGAGAGATCATATGGAGCGTGATGGGGAGAGAGACACATATGGAGCGTGATGGGAGAGAGACACATATGGAGCGTGATGGAGGAGAGAGGACACATATGGAGCGTGATGGGAGAGAGAACATATGGAGCGTGATGGGGAGAGAGACACATATGGAGCGTGATGGGAGAGAGACACATATGGAGCGTGATGGGGAGAGAGACACATATGGAGCGTGATGGGAGAGAGACACATATGGAGCGTGATGGGGAGAGAGACACATATGGAGCGTGATGGGGAGAGAGATACATATGGAGCGTGATGGGGAGAGAGACACATATGGAGCGTGATGGGGAGAGAGACACATATGGAGCGTGATGGGGAGAGAGACACATATGGAGCGTGATGGGAGAGAGACACATATGGAGGTGATGGGGAGAGAGACACATATGGAGCGTGATGGGGAGAGAGACACATATGGAGCGTGATGGGGAGAGAGACACATATGGAGCGTGATGGGGAGAGAGACACATATGGAGCGTGATGGGGAGAGAGACACATATGGAGCGTGATGGGAGAGAGACACATATGGAGCGTGATGGGGAGAGAGATACATATGGAGCGTGATGGGGAGAGAGACACATATGGAGCGTGATGGGGAGAGAGACACATATGGAGCGTGATGGGGAGAGAAACACATATGGAGCGTGATGGGGAGAGAGACACATATGGAGTGTGATGGGGAGAGAGATACATATGGAGCGTGATGGGGAGAGAAACACATATGGAGCGTGATGGGGAGAGAGAGACACATATGGAGCGTGATGGGGAGAGAGACACATATGGAGCGTGATGGGGAGAGAGACACATATGGAGCGTGATGGGGAGAGACACATATGGAGCGTGATGGGGAGAGAGACACATATGGAGCGTGATGGGGAGAGAGACACATATGGAGCGTGATGGGGACAGAGACACATATGGAGCGTGATGGGGAGAGAGACACATATGGAGCGTGATGGGGAGAGAGACACATATGGAGTGTGATGGGGAGAGAGATACATATGGAGTGTAATGGGGAGAGAGACACATATGGAGCGTGATGGGGAGAGAGACACATATGGAGTGTGATGGGGAGAGAGATACATATGGAGCGTGATGGGGAGAGAAACACATATGGAGCGTGATGGGGAGAGAGAGACACATATGGAGCGTGATGGGGAGAGAGACACATATGGAGCGTGATGGGGAGAGAGACACATATGGAGCGTGATGGGGAGAGACACATATGGAGCGTGATGGGGAGAGAGACACATATGGAGCGTGATGGGGAGATACATAATTATTGAATTTTTTTTTTTAATTTAACAGATATGCCACGCTGCATTGTTAACAATTGTGGGAGTCATACAAAGAAGAAGTCGTCTGAAGGAATAATATTGCATGTGATTCAATACTCCATGGAAAGAATAAAACTGTGGCTGCAGCAGACAGGACAATTTACTAACATTGACACAGTTGCTGAAAGAATCCGTGCTGGGAAGACACACGACAAATTCAGAATGTGTTCAAAACACTTTGAGGAAGATTGTTCCATTTCTGTATCGGGAAAAAAAGCTTCGTTGCCTAAGGCTGTGTGCACACGTTGCTGATTTTGAGGCGGATCCGCGGCGTTTTTGGACGCGCAGAATTGCATCAAATCCTCTGTGTACTGCACAACCAATGTTAGTCAAAGGTAAATTAATGTATGCTGTGCACATGTTGCGTAAAAATCCGCACAGATTTGCAGCGTTTTATTTTCTGCAGCATGTCAATTCCTTTTGCGGATCTGCAGCGTTTCTCCACTCATTGACTTCCATTGAGTCAGGCAAATCCGCAGGTGTAAAAAAGATCTGCAGATTTGCTGTGGATGTGGGTGCGAGAAACACTTCAGATCGGGAGGAGGAGTGTGTGGGCGGAGTGAAAAAAAAGCGCCTGAGAAAGGTCACAATCATGGGCTAAATAAAATAGCTCTAATTCACTCTAAAGCTGTGTGCTGCTCCTGTTTTATTGGGATTCCTATCTATAGATATGTCTACCTATCTGTCTATAGTTCTATCTATCTATCTATCTATCTATCTATCTATCTATCTATCTATCTATCTATCTATCTATCTATCTATCTACCCATTATCTATCTATCTATCTATCTATCTATCTATCTATCTATCTATCTATCTACCTATCTATCTGTCTATCATCTATCTATCTATCTATCTATCTATCTATCTATCTATCTATCTATCTATCTATCTATCTATCTCATATCTATCTATCTTTCTATATATCTATCCCATATCAATCTAACTATCTATCCAGAGGCGGACATATCATTGGTGCAACCTGTGCAGCCGCACAGGGGCCCAAGAGGTGAGGGGGCCCATTTATACCTCCAAAGCAGGTGCAATTTTCATTTTTAGGAGATCTTGGGCTGCAAAGTGCCCATGTATTGTCCTTTCACAGGGGCCCTTTTCTGACTTTGTCCGCCAGAGTGTCTATCTATCTATTTATCTGAACCACAAAAATTGGAACAGCACAATCAAAAACATAGGGAGTGCAAAAATACTTCTCGGCAATTCATCCTATAGTTGCACAAATCCATAAATACAAAGGAAGGCAGCACTCCAAAAATTGAGGTAGCTAAGTGTATTTATTTCAAGCCAACATGGCGTGACGACGTTTCGGCTCACAATAGATAGATCTTTATTTATATTACAACAACGCAGGGCCAGCTCCAGGTTTTTATGGGCCCCGGGCGAAAGAGCCTCAGTGGCCCCTTTAACACAGACCACGATTCATGATGCACAGATACGGCAGAGCAATATGGGTATAGTACAATGCCAAATACTTCACTTCTTCCATTACATGAGTGATATCTATTGTAAATTGTACAATAGCTCAAAAACCGCCAAATCCTCACAGCGCACAGTACAGACTGGACAGTACAGTCCTCCATACAATATTATGAGCACCACATAGTCCTCCATACAGTATTATGGGCCAAATATAATGCTTCCTAAAAAATATGAACCCCAAATAATGCTCCATACAGGATACTGGTCCCCATATAATGCTCCATACAGGATACTGGTCCCCATATAATGCTCCATACAAAATATGGAACTCCCCTCTGCACTGTGATGCGTTCTGCGCTGTTACGGCTCAGGAAAGGGCACTGTGGAAAGACTCCCCATCATCAGCATCATTGTCTCCCCATCATCATCATCATCATTGCCTCCCCATCATCATCCTCATTGCCTCCCCATTATCATCATTGTCTCCCCATCATCATCATTATCGCCTGCCCATCATCATCATCATTGCCTCCCCATCATCATCATCATCATTGACTCCCCATCATCATTATCATTGCCTCCTAATCATCATCATTATTGTCTCCCCATCATCATCATCATTGCCTCCCCATCATCATCGCCTCCCCATCATCATTTTCTCCTCACCACCATCACTGCCTCCCCCCACCACCATCACACATGCAGCACCACACACAGACAGCACCGCAGCACTCTCTCACATACAAAAAACGGAAAATAGGAGGGCACCACTATATACTCAAAAAGAGAGAGGGGGTTCACCAAAGGCAAATTTTGGAACACCACCAACAATGTAGAAAAGTATAACAAATTATATTGTAGGCACACAAAATATGTACAAAAAAACCCACAAGAAATTAAAAACAATTAAAAACAAACAAAAGCATTTGTCATGCCATATGGTAATGGTGCCATGACACTCCCAAAACCAACTCCACACAGCAAATGCTTATATATAAGGCAGAAAAATATTTAGAGTTGAGAGTCCTCAGTGGTTGATACCTTTTAATGGCTAACTGAAAAGATGGTAACAAATTGCAAGCTTTCGAGACTACTCAGGTCTCTTCATCAGGCAAAGACTAATACAAAATCTGAAGAATCATATATTTATACACCACACAGCACAGAAACAATGCAATAGATAAGACAAGTGACGTGAAGCAGGACTGTCATTATGGGAGATAGAGATGAACATAAATATTGGAACAGTTTCAAGGAATCACCTGCTACATTACAAAGCTAAAGAAGAAAATAACCGGGTGCCTCTAGTGGTCACCTAGAATCCAAATCTGGAGGTACTAAGAGGAGCTGCACGGAAACTAGAACCTTTACTACAAAAAGATGCCCGATTACAATCCATATTTCCAAACCCCCCACTACTGTGTTTTAGGCGGCCCCCAAATCTAAGAAGCATCATTGTCAGAAGCTCCCTGTCCTCCCCAACAGCTGCAGGAACCTTTCCTTGCAACCAGAAGAAATGTAAAACCTGTGCATCTATTGAGTCGCACTTAGTACCAGGGCAATGGGGTACTCGGCACCGAGCCCATGAAAGTCTATGGGGTTGTCACTGGCAGCGGGGCTCGGTCCGTGGCCCTGGGCGCTCATACAATTGGGGGATATTTACAGGGAATTTGTAATAGTTCGTGACTCCACCTGTGGCTTCTGGTCAATTGTACCAGCGCTGCTGTAAGGGTCTTCACAGGGGATGTTATGGGGCAGCTAGATGGTGAGTCTCCCACAGGTGAGACTGGTCCCTGGAAGTCTATGGTGACGATGCAGAGTGTAGATAAGAATTCAGTCACACACAATGCAGCTTCTTTTCATACCTTTTACTGGTAGATGGTTCAAGCAGGTCCCGGGGAGCTGGTCGGGGTGCAGAGTGCACATTCGTGTAACCGCTGAGCAGGTTAGAGGCCTCCTTAACTTCCATATACATGTGAGTCCAACTTGCCTGAAGCGAAGTTAACTCTGAACTCTCCAGCTTTCTCAATAGCTGTAATGCCCGGCCAACATTGTGGTGGAGCCTTCTAAGTGGTGAGAACTAAGTTCTTACTTTTGTCTGCGCTTGACTCAAAGTCCCCGTTCTCCCTGACTCCGGTTACGTATTGACGCTTTGGGCTGCACTCTGCGACCTGTAGTCCAGATGCCTCCGGTTTTCTTGTTACTATGCTTGAAACACTAGCAACGCTTCGGACCCCGGTGTCCGGCAATTCAGTGCAGGTAATCCAATACCCGTAGCACTTCTCTGTCTTCTCCACTGCGCCCTTCGCCCTGCTTCCCGCTCTTAACATAAGCACTTGTAGCTTTTTAAGGAAAATGTCAGCTTTCTCCCAGAGCTCGCTGCACAGCTCTCAGTATCCTCCAAGTCCAGACTGGACTGAGACTGAATGGCTGCTCTGTCCTTAGACAGAAGCTAACTGACTGAAATCCAACGTAACATCAACTAACTCCCCAATTGCTATGTGTCACTCCCTCTTATAACTCAGATGGGTGTGTCTGAAAGAGTGAGTGGCAGTGAATGCATATCAAGCGTTGCGATTACCTTCCTGTGCACTCTCCTGGATTTTTATGTGTGCCTGCATAGCTGGGCCACACATCCCCCCTTGGTTAAACACAGCACTCCCGGGCTGTAAAAGAGAAAAAGAAAAACATTTTTGTTTGCATTTAACATAAACATTTAAACTCATCCCATCCGGGAGGTGAGGCTTCTTGAACGTTACAATTTGTACAATGAAGAATACAAAAGTATCAAAATATCAAGACATGCTCATAAATACAGGATACTTGTGGAGGACCCGCACCAAAAACCTCCCACGTGGGTCCTGGGTGGGCTGCAGGACTTCTGACTGCAGACCTCACTCTAGGCCCACCATACGGGTTTTTCTTCAGAGGTAGATAGCAATGGTTTCATGTAAAACCAAGATAATGCACCGAAGCGCAACTATTTACAAAGCAAGTTCTTGGGCTGGCACAGTCCACAGCCTCTCAGTCCATTGGCATGGTTAAAAGACACATATATAAATTTAGAAATCAAGTATTCACATATATCTCAATAACTCACTTTACTGGCTTTACCCAACCAGGGTATTCTATGCAACTATGCAATCTACACATTACTTTTTAACTTTTCAAATTCTCTTCCCTTGTACCCAGCCGGGTATTCTACTCAATATGTAAAACATCATTATACACAGTAATAAAGTGCAAAAATGGCAAATCTTCTTTTATCAAACTTTATACAATTTTTAGATACGGTAAACCCCTGTCTGGGTCCTACCGGTCTTCACTTTTCTTGTCAATTTCGATGACGTCTTCCACTCCTGGGGCTGGAACGACGTGGTGTTCCTTAGAACGCATTACAAATATGTCATGGCCCGCTATCAGCGTTTGAGTGGCCACAGTTCTCATTTTAACGGCGGACCCAACGGGTATGTCTTTGCTGTAAGACGCTGATTGCGTCGCTGCAAGGGCCACATTAACTTGCGATGCAGAGTAGGGCGATGCAGAGTAGGTCGCCGATTGCGATGCAGTGTAGGTCGCCGATTGCGATGCAGTGTAGGTCGCCGATTGCGATGCAGTGTAGGTCGCCGATTGCGATGCAGGGGGCGATGCCGGGGCACGGCCTGGTGCGGTGAGAGCTCGGGACTGGGACGCTTCGGTACCGGCGTCGGGGACGGGGTCACTGACGATGGAGACGTTTTAGGGCATACCACCCCTTTAAACCCCAGTGACGGGTGTAGCTCACTATGTCCCCATTTATCAGGTCCCTCCCAGGATGACCGATGGGCAAGTGGGACTCCACGTCCCGGCGGCTCACAAAGACCCCCTGATAGAGGCCCGGCTCGCGGATAAAGCCCCAGCCCTTTCGGAGCTGAAACTCGGTGACGCACCCCTGCCGCCGCGGTTCCCGTCGGGTACCTTTATCCCGGCGGACTGTTTCTTTATCAGCGATGAACTCTTCATGCTGTTTTTGTCGGAACCGCTGTATGTTTCTCTCTTCCTCCTGCTGCTGCCTCACTCTCTCGCAGTGCTGCCAGGCATTTCCGGTTTGGAGGTCGTAAGTTACGTCGTCCAGACGCTCCATCTCATCCCAGTCGATTTCCGGCAATGACGGCTGGGACCCCTCCGGTGACCTTACCGGGGAACCGTACTCTGCTGTGGCCTCCTGGCCTGGCTGGCACTCCGGACCGGGCAGGACCTCCTCAGCCTCCTTCTCCTCCACCTCCGCATCGGTGGGATCAGGTACAGCACTTTTGGGGGCAACCTCCGATCTCTCTTTAGCCTTCTTCAGCAGGGAACTTGGGAAATCAGGAGACGGCGTTATGCTTGTGGGAGAGAGCACTGCGTCCCACAGCAGCCGCTGTGTCTGGGCACGCCAGCGTCTCTCCGTCTCCTGCAAATCTGCATGACGCTGGATCATTCTTTTTAGCGCCGCATTTTCCTTCTGCAGCTCCAGCATAGCGGGGTCAGTGTCCCGATCTGGGGACAGCTCTGGCACAGGTAGTAAATCTTCCGGTAAGCAGGGTTTGTACGCCTCCGCTCCTCTGCACAGATTCTCCTGTCCTTCCGCCATCTCGTCCCAGGCCAGACTGTAGTTTCCATCAGGAACAATCTGGTCTCTTCCGTGGAGGCGGGATTTGCGTCTCCTCCTCTTCGCATAGAGGATGAAGAGGAGGCGGATTTCTTTAGCAGTGGGGCAGGACCGCACATTATAGTAGCATTTTGAGAGGGCGGCCATATCTTTCGCGCCACAGGGGGGGTACACGCCCACGAATGCACGCCCACCTTCTTCACCAGCGCCTCAGGGTGCCAATATGGCGGTAAAATGGCGGAATTTGGCGCCAAATACAGCAAACAGTCTTTTTCACCAAACAGTTCAACATAGGCACACAGGACTCACAATTGCAAGCTTCGGATCCTGTTCGTGACGCCAAGGATGAGTCGCACTTAGTACCAGGGCAATGGGGTACTCGGCACTGAGCCCATGAAAGTCTATGGGGTTGTCACTGGCAGCGGGGCTCGGTCCGTGGCCCTGGGCGCTCATACAATTGGGGGATATTTACAGGGGAATTTGTAATAGTTCGTGACGCCACCTGTGGCTTCTGGTCAATTGTACCAGCGCTGCTGTAAGGGTCTTCACAGGGGATGTTATGGGGCAGCTAGATGGTGAGTCTCCCACAGGTGAGACTGGTCCCTGGAAGTCTATGGTGACGATGCAGAGTGTAGATAAGAATTCAGTCACACACAATGCAGCTTCTTTTCATACCTTTTACTGGTAGATGGTTCAAGCAGGTCCCGGGGAGCTGGTCGGGGTGGAGAGTGCACATTCGGGTAACCGCTGAGCAGGTTAGAGGCCTCCTTAACTTCCATATACATGTGAGTCCAACTTGCCTGAAGCGAAGTTAACTCTGAACTCTCCAGCTTTCTCAATAGCTGTAATGCCCGGCCAACATTGTGGTGGAGCCTTCTAAGTGGTGAGAACTAAGTTCTTACTTTTGTCTGCGCTTGACTCAAAGTCCCCGTTCTCCCTGACTCCGGTTACGTATTGACGCTTTGGGCTGCACTCTGCGACCTGTAGTCCAGATGCCTCCGGTTTTCTTGTTACTATGCTTGAAACACTAGCAACGCTTCGGACCCCGGTGTCCGGCAATTCAGTGCAGGTAATCCAATACCCGTAGCACTTCTCTGTCTTCTCCACTGCGCCCTTCGCCCTGCTTCCCGCTCTTAACATAAGCACTTGTAGCTTTTTAAGGAAAATGTCAGCTTTCTCCCAGAGCTCGCTGCACAGCTCTCAGTATCCTCCAAGTCCAGACTGGACTGAGACTGAATGGCTGCTCTGTCCTTAGACAGAAGCTAACTGACTGAAATCCAACGTAACATCAACTAACTCCCCAATTGCTATGTGTCACTCCCTCTTATAACTCAGATGGGTGTGTCTGAAAGAGTGAGTGGCAGTGAATGCATATCAAGCGTTGCGATTACCTTCCTGTGCACTCTCCTGGATTTTTATGTGTGCCTGCATAGCTGGGCCACACATCATAATGACCACGGACAAGATAAAGACCCCAACTCACATCAGGACTACAAGATCCCAGGTACTTTCAGCTGCATCACATGTAATGTGGTGTACCTAATTATATGTACTAAATGTCCAACCGGGGGTCTGTATGTGGGGGAGACCGGCCAAAAACTGAGAACAAGGATGAATTCTCATCACCACACAATAAGAGAAAAAAGAATGGATCTACCTGTAGCCAAACACTTTTATATCCCCTGATCATAGCATGTTGGATATGAAATTACTTGTACTGAAAGGTGATTTCACATCTCAGAGACATAGGAGAGTTTGCGAACACAAATTGATGGTGACCTTTGACACTCTTAATGCTGGAATGAACCTGTCACACGGATTTATGACGTTTTACATCAATTAAGGAATTTGCTCCCAAGACCATGTGGGAGCATCACAAAACATTACCAGACCCCAATCAGAGGGTAATAAAACTTTCTCTCCTTATCTATGAACTGTTCCAATATTTATGTTCATCCCTCTGCCATAATGACTATTCTGCTTCACGTCACTTGTCTTACCTATTGCATTATTTCTGTGTCCTGTTGTGTATAAATATGTGATTCTTCAGATTTTGAATTAGTCTTCGCCTGATGAAGAGACCTGAGGAGTCTCCAAAGCTGCAATTTGTTACCATCTTTTCAGTTAGCCATTAAAAGGTATCAACCACTGAGGACTCTCAAGTCTAAAATTTTTCTATCTACTGGCGAACACGGTACAAAGATATACATCTTTACTGTATATATAAGACATAAATATATACACTTGCAACTATCTATATGATAACAAAATAGTTACCATGACCATTTGCAGCACCATGAACATGAAAAGAAATGAATGCAAATGCAATGTTCAGCCTGAAAATGTATCAACAGCCTGCAAAATGCAGTCAGGCCTGTAAGTTGGAGATTGAAACAGCCAAATGAGCTGTGAGGAGCGGGGAAGGGAGGGGGCACGACCCCACGCGTATCGCCACAAGCTGTGGCTTTCTCAAGGGCAAAATGCAGTGCTCCTCACAGCACATAGATAGTTATAAGTGTATATATTTATGCCTTATATAAGCATTTGCTGTGTGGGAGTTGGTTTTGGGAGTGTCATGGCACCATTACCATATGGCATGACAAACGCTTTTGTTTGTTTTTAATTGTTTTTAATTTCTTGTGGTGTTTTTTTGTACATGTTTTTTGTGTGCCTACAATAAAATTTGTTATACTTTTCTACATTATTGATGGTGTTCCCATTTTTAGACTTGTTCCTTTTCTCTCATTCAATATACTCTCTCACATACACACACACAAAGCACCGCACTACATACACACACAGGCAGACACACACACACACACACACACACACACTGATACACACAGACACACACACCTCACATCTCACCTGTCCGGCGTCCGCACCGCAGGCAGTCCCGCAGCATCACCGGTGCCCGCGCTTACTCTCTGCCACGGCCGGCCGCTGAATGATGACGTCATCCAGCGGCGTTGCTGTGAGAGGAAGTGCGGGCGCCCTGCAGGCACCCCCTGGAGCCCGGAGCTGCGGAGGCACGGGGAGAGGTAAGTATTGTGCCGGCTGCCAGGGCCCTGAGCAAGTGGGGGGGGAGGGGTGGGACACCGGCACCGCTCTCATCCGATAATGGGCGCCGGGGTGCCCTACGGCGAGTGGGCCCCCCCACCTGCTCAGGACCCCGGCATTTGCCCGGGTATGCCGAGTGCTGACGCTGGCACTGCAACAACGCATACAAATCTGCATAAAAAAACGCATCGAATCCGCTAAAAAAGAAAAGAAATCTTATCCCCCCAAAATTTTATATTTATGTAAAAAAATTAACCAAAAAATAATATCGTCATGTCCGCAGTGACACAACCTATAAACCTGTCAAAGTATTTAACCCTTTCAGTGAATTCCGTAAACAAATACAAATAAAAAATGTGGCACAAAGTGATGCTTTTTCATCATACTGCCGAATAAAAGTGGAATAAAACGCGATCGGAAAGTCAAATGAAAATAAAAATGGTATGTGTGAAAACGCCATCTTCTCAAACAAAAAAACGAGCCGCCGTACAGCTCCGTCAGCAGAGAAATAACAATGTTATAGTTCTCAGAATAAAGCGATGCAAAAATAATTATTTTTTCTATGAAATCGTTTTTATTGTATAAAAGCTCCAAAACATAAAAAAAATGATATAAATGAGGTATCGCTGTCATCGTTCTGACCCGAAGAATAAAACTGCTTTATCAATTTTACCACACGGTGAGTGGCAGAAAAAAGCAATTCCTGACTTGCTGATTTTTTGCATGGGAATAGTGGATAATATAAGATATAGAAAAAGCAATAAAAGAATTGCTGATTTTTTGTCCATTCTGCCTCCCAACAATCGGAAAGCAATCTGCAAATGCCAAACATATTCATGATGATGCACAGAGAAGTGGTAACGCTGTACTTGTGCCGCACGGGAGTAGTAGATAATATAAGATATAGAAAAAACAATAACAGAATTGCTGTTTGTTTTTCTTTCAATTTCTTCCCATAAAGAGTAAATGAAAGATAGGAAATAAGTGAAAATGCCGCCACTGACAAATAGAGTCATCCCGAAAAAAGACAAGATGCGACATAACAGCTGCTGTAATGCGGTCGTGCAAGAAGCGGAGATATGATTCCGCGGTATTTACACAAGGACATGACCAGACTCCGCAGCGAGGACTCGAGGACGTCTCTGCGCGCTTATCATTTACAAATACTGATAATTATCATGTAGACACAGAACCTCCTGTAACGAGCTCCGACATCGTCACTTATCACGCTGCACGTATCATCGTGCCTCTGATGATCAGGAGCAGGGGTGACACTGACAACTTGGGGCCCCTGTGCAAGAAATGTGTCTGGGCCCCCATTCCTGCCTGGTACCCTGCTTATGATGAGGGCAATCAGGCCATGGGGCCCTGTAGCCTCAGTCTCCAAGAAACAAGGTAGATCACCCTCATTATTACTGTCCTGCAAGCGGGGGCGTACACAGCAATCACAGGGCCACACAGCAAAAGTTCTATTTGGGTCCCCACACCTCTAATAATATATATACAGTTGTGCTCAAAAGTTTACATACCCCGGCAGAATTGTTGCATTCTTGGACTTTAGAATATGAATGAGAATATGAATGCTAATGTGAGAGCAGGTTGAGGGATGCAGTGGTGGACAGGAGGCAGAGCAAGGGTTAACAGTTTTATTTAACAGGGGAATACTTCACGCAAGGAGGTAAAGTGTTAAACGGTGGATTAAACAGTATGAATGATAAAGGATATGATGAGGTGAAGAACAACGGTTCAGATAATGGCAGTTCGGTTGTACTTGCGTCAGGAGTTCCTCAAACTGCAACTCTTGCTGGGAACTCAATAGCGCCAAAAAGTCTGGCGCGGTGTCTTTTCCAGGAAGGTCCTGTGGACATCAATGCCTCGTCTTCTGGCGGCAGTGGTCGGTCTCCGGTACCTTCCACTGAGCCCTACTCCATAAGCCGCAGTGACTGACAAGGGTACGGGCCACAGTCCTGTTCGAGCCCAACGTGGCTCTGCAAATATTCACTGGTGAAGTCAGGGCGCAAGTGGGCAAATATTCTCTGGCAACTTCAGGGTACAAGTGTCAGTCCCGTATGCAGTCACTCTTATGTGGCACGTGTGCAGTACTCCCAGACACTGAGCGTATGGCGCCTTTCACTCTGGAAGTCACAGCACACTGCACCTTCTCTCTGTAGTCATCGGCACACTGCACCTTCTCTCTGTAGTCATCGCACACTGCACCACTGCAATTCTCTCTGTAGTCATCGGCACACTGCACCTTCTCTCTGTAGTCATCGGCACACTGCACCTTCTCTCTGTAGTCACCGGCACACTGCACCTTCTCTTTGTAGTCACCTGCACACTGCACCTTCTCTCTGGTACTCAATGGCACACTGCACCTTCTCTCTGTAGTCATCGGCACACTGCACCTTCTCTCTGTAGTCATCGGCACACTGCACCTTCTCTCTGTAGTCATCGGCACACTGCACCTTCTCTCTGTAGTCATCGGCACACTGCACCTTCTCTCTGGTAGTCAATGGCACACTGCACCTTCTCTCTGTAGTCACTGGCACACTGCACCTTCTCTCTGTAGTCATCGGCACACTGCACCTTCTCTCTGTAGTCACCGGCACACTGCACCTTCTCTCTGTAGTCATCGGCACACTGCACCTTCTCTCTGTAGTCACCGGCACACTGCACCTTCTCTCTGTAGTCACCGGCACACTGCACCTTCTCTCTGTAGTCATCGGCACACTGCACCTTCTCTCTGTAGTCAACGGCACACTGCACCTTCTCTCTGTAGTCACCGGCACACTGCACGTTCTCTCTGTAGTCACCGGCACACTGCACCTTCTCTCTGTAGTCACTGGCACACTGCACCTTCTCTCTGCAGTCATCGGCACACTGCACCTACTCTCTGTAGTCACCGGCACACTGCACCTTCTCTCTGCAGTCATCGGCACACTGCACCTTCTCTCTGTAGTCACCGGCACACTGCACCTTCTCTCTGTAGTCATCGGCACACTGCACCTTCTCTCTGTAGTCATCGGCACACTGCACCTTCTCTCTGTAGTCATCGCACACTGCACCTTCTCTCTGTAGTCATCGGCACACTGCACCTTCTCTCTGTAGTCACGGCACACTGCACCTTCTCTCTGTAGTCATCGGCACACTGCACCTTCTCTCTGTAGTCATCGGCACACTGCACCTTCTCTCTGTAGTCACCGGCACACTGCACCTTCTCTCTGTAGTCAACCGGCACACTGCACCTTCTCTCTGTAGTCACTGGCACACTGCACCTTCTCTCTGTAGTCACGGCACACTGCACCTTCTCTCTGTAGTCACCGGCACACTGCACCTTCTCTCTGTAGTCATCGGCACACTGCACCTTCTCTCTGTAGTCACCGGCACACTGCACTGCACCTCACTCTCTCTGTAGTCACCGGCACACTGCACCTTCTCTCTGTAGTCATCGGCACACTGCACCTTCTCTCTGTAGTCACGGCACACTGCACCTTCTCTCTGTAGTCATCGGCACACTGCACCTTCTCTCTGTAGTCACCGGCACACTCACCTTCTCTCTGAGTCATCGGCACACTGCACCTTCTCTCTGTAGTCACCGGCACACTGCACCTTCTCTCTGCAGTCATCGGCACACTGCACCTACTCTCTGTAGTCACCGGCACACTGCACCTTCTCTCTGTAGTCACCGGCACACTGCACCTTCTCTCTGTAGTCACCGCACACTGCACCTTCTCTCTTGTAGTCACCGGCACACTGCACCTTCTCTCTGTAGTCATCGGCACACTGCACCTATCTCTCTGTAGTCATCGGCACACTGCACCTTCTCTCTGTAGTCACCGGTACACTGCACCTTCTCTCTGTAGTCATCGGCACCACTAGCACCACTGCACCTTCTCTCTGTAGTCATCGGCACACTGCACCTTCTCTCTGTAGTCACCGGTACACTGCACCTTTCTCTGTAGTCATCGGCACACTGCACCACTGCACCTTCTCTCTGTAGTCATGCGCACCTCACTGCACCACTGCACCTTCTCTCTGTAGTACTGGCACACTGCGCCTTCTCTCTGTAGTCATCGGCACACTGCACCTTCTCTCTGTAGTCACCGGCACACTACACCTTCTCTCTGTAGTCATCGGCACACTGCACCTTCTCTCTGTAGTCACCGGCGCACTACACCTTCTCTCTGTAGTCACCTGCACACTGCACCTTCTCTCTGTAGTCACCGGCACACTGCACCTTCTCTCTGTAGTCACCGGCACACTGCACCTTCTCTCTGTAGTCATCGGCACACTGCACCTTCTCTCTGTAGTCACTCGGCACACTGCACCTTCTCTCTGTAGTCATCGGCACACTGCACCTTCTCTCTGTAGTCACCGGCACACTCACCTTCTCTCTGTAGTCACCTGGCACACTGCACCTTCTCTCTGTAGTCACCGGCACACTGCACCTTCTCTCTGTAGTCACCGGCACACTGCACCTTCTCTCTGTAGTCATGGCACACTGCACCTTCTCTCTGTAGTCACCGGCACACTGCACCTTCTCTCTGTAGTCATCGGCACACTGCACCCTGCAACCTTCTCTCTGTAGTCACGGCAACCTGCACCACTGCACCTTCTCTCTGATGAGTCACGGCACACTGCACCTTCTCTCTGTAGTCATCGGCACACTGCACCTTCTCTCTGTAGTCACGGCACACTGCACCTTCTCTCTGTAGTCACCGGCACACTGCACCTTCTCTCTGTAGTCACCGGCACACTGCACCTTCTCTCTGTAGTCATCGGCACACTGCACCTTCTCTCTGTAGTCACCGGCACACTGCACCTTCTCTCTGTAGTCACCGGCACACTGCACCTTCTCTCTGTAGTCCACACCACACTGCACCTTCTCTCTGTAGTCATGGCACACTGCACTTTCTCTCTGCAGTCACCGGCACACTGCACCTTCTCTCTGTAGTCACCGGCACACTGCACCTTCTCTCTGTAGTCACCCCACTCACCTTCTCTCTGTAGTCACCGGCACACTGCACCTTCTCTCTGTAGTCACCGGCACACTGCACCTTCTCTCTGTAGTCATTGGCACACTGCACCTTCTCTCTGTAGTCATCGGCACACTCACCTTCTCTCTGTAGTCATCGGCACACTGCACCTTCTCTCTGTAGTCATCGGCACACTACACCTTCTCTCTGTAGTCACGGCACATGCACCTTCTCTCTGTAGTCACGGCACACTCACCTTCTCTCTGTAGTCACGGCAATCACCTCTCTCTGTAGTCACCTGCACACTGCACCTTCTCTCTGTAGTCACCGGCACACTGCACCTTCTCTCTGTAGTCACCGGCACACTGCACCTTCTCTCTGTAGTCATTGGCACACTGCACCTACTCTCTGTAGTCCACCGGCACATGCGCCTTCTCTCTGTAGTCATCGGCACACTGCACTTCTCTCTGTAGTCACCGGCACACTACCTTCTCTGTAGTCACGGCACACTACACCTTCTCTCTGTAGTCACCTGCACACTGCACCTTCTCTCTGTAGTCACCGGCACACTGCACCTTCTCTCTGTAGTCACCGGCACCACTGCACTTCTCTCTTAGTCATTGGCACACTGCACCTACTCTCTGTAGTCACCGGCACACTGCACCTTCTCTCTGTAGTCACCGGCACACTGCACCTTCTCTCTGTAGTCATTGGCACACTGCACCTTCTCTCTCTCTGGTCTCTGCTGCTGGTGGCTGGAGGTTGCGGATGCTGACCTGCGTGCTGCTGGTGCTCCCCGGACAGAGCACTGTTCTGCCTGGCTGCGGTTGTGGCTGGACATACAGCTCCCCTCAGCGCAGCAGTCCCTCTCCTTCTGATCTGCTGCAGCATGCCTGGCCCTTCTCTCTGCTGCAGCCCCTCTGTAGGCGGTGGGTCCTGTAGAAGCGCAGGTATTGTCTGGAGGGACGGGGCGCAGCACTTATCTCACTGCATGCTGCCCCAGGTTCGCGCCAAAACGTTTCTGCTGCGTGCGCTTTTCTCTCTGTTTTCCCTGCCCCCCTCTGTCAGGAGGAAGGTTCCGCTCACTTGAGCTCCCCCAGGCAACAGGGGAAGGTCCGCTTCACTAAAGCTTCCCCCTGGGAACAAGGGATGTGTAGCCCAGCTGTGACTGGAGCCACATGTTACCCTGGAGGATGCACGGAAAGGTAAATCCACGATAATCCATTGCACACAACATTTCACATTTTTCCTTGGTACCACCAGAGGGAGCCCTTGAAATGACAGCAGCGAGATAAGGCAGTCTAGCTGCGAGTTAGCTAGTCGTTGGTTTTACCTCAGAACAGCAGAACACCTCAGAGAGTGAGAAGAGAGAGACATTCCTGTCAGAGGAGACAGAAGAAAACAAGCTAGTTACCTCAGACATGCTGAGAGGGAACTCTAGCCAGAAAGAAAGACTTTCTGAAAGCCTGAGGACTTCAGCAAACACTCAGCTTATATAGTGGAGTCCAGTGTAGTGGAAGGGATTGCCACTTGGTCTGGTCAAGGTTGAGTCTACTGAGAGTCCAACAGTGAGCTGTTTCAGAAAGTAAGCGTGCCGACGCTTGGAGAGCGGTGAAGAGAAGGAAGCTGACATCTACTGCTGCTTGTGCTTATGATAGTGGTGAGAGTAGGACGACAGGCAAGTGGAAAAGGGAAAGAGAGTGACCGAGGTCAACCAGCATTAATAGCTTACCTGACTCTGCACCACCGGACACCGGGTCCGCGCTTACCAGCATCTGCACGACTGGTAGAAGACACCGGAGACCCTGCTGGACTACAGGTCACAGAGGGGCCCTTCAGTGCTGATACGTAACCGGGGTCAGGAAGAACAAGAGTCTAGCAGGGCCCTGCATATAGAGACTAGTTCTGTCCAAAAGAAGGCTCCACCACAAGATCAGCCGGGCGTAGCAAAGAGAACGAAGTTAAACTTTGTTTCAAGCAAGTTAGAAACTCACACACAGATAGACGTAAGGAGGCTTTACACCTACTCAGTGGATTACTGGACGTGCATCCTCCACCCTGACGGCCTCCCGGGACGTGCCTGCAACTTCATCACCAGTAAAGGTACAGAGAGAGACTGTCTTATGTGTGTCTGCATTATTGCTCCTTCACCCCTACCCCGCCATATACCTCGAGGGATCAGTCTCGCCTGTGGGAGACTTAACACCTTGCTGCCCAGTAACAACCCCTCGGAGGATTCACCCTGCAGCGTGGTCACCCTGACCAGGAACCACAGGTGGCGTAACGAACATTTCTATAATCCCCTGTAAATATCCCCCTTTAGTGAGCGCCCAGGGCAACGGACCGAGTCTTGCTACCCGTGACATTCCCCAGTGAAGTGAACGGGCTCGGTGCCGAGTACCCCACAGCCCTGTTACGTGCGACTCATCTAACTTGGCGTCACGAACAGGATCAAGAAGCTCGCTATATGTGAGTCCTGTGTGCCTAAGTGGACTGTTTTTGTGCAAGAGACTGTGTTACTGTTGTTGTCATTTTTGGCGCCAATTGTCCGCCATTGCCCGCCAAAGTACAGCGCTACAGCGCAAAGAGAAGGGGCGTACCTGCAGAAAGCGCGCGGAGTCCCGGACATGCCCCCAACGCTGACGCGGCGGCAGGTCCTGTGGAGAGTTTCAGTGATCGCTCTGACGTCAGAGCGCCGGCGACGCAGGTCCTTCCACATCGCTGTGCCTGGCAGAGCTGCAGCCTTCAGGAGAAGGTAGGCCACACTTAACTAGGGGGGCACAGACATGTCGCAGCCACAAGCTGACAGCGCGGCCCAGGGCGATCGCTCCGGTGACTTACCCGCCGGCGCTGCCGCGCCGGATGGAACGCTGGCCCCTCACCAGGTCCGGTGGCCCCGATAGTACCGCTGACACTCCCATACCTGCCTGGAGCAAAGTGGCTCCCTCAGTATAGCGGTAAGCTGGATACCCTGTCAGGGTTCAAGCGCAAAATATGCAGCATGATGGACATGTACCCTATGACAGAGAAACAAAGAGCTGCAGTGGTAGTAGGACAATTGACTGGTGCTGCAGAGAGGGAAGTAGAGACTTGGACAGCTGCAGATCAGGAATCAGTGCTTTCAATTTTCTTAAAGCTGCAGACTATTTTTGAGGACCGCACTGAAACAGATCTCCGGATGAGGTTTTACCAATGCTCCCAGAGACCGGATGACAGTATTAGGGACTACGCCTGCCGACTACAGGGGGCCCTGCGAGCTCTCAAACAGGTCAACCCTATAAGTGCCATTAATGAAAGCAAAATGTTGAAGGAACAATTTGTACGGGGACTGAGGTCCCAAGCTGAAAGCAGAACTGTGCACTGGTGGTCCTTGGATCATCCTGACGCTACCTTTGATGCTCTAAAAGATATGGCTATAAAAGGACTGCGACCCTGGAGACCCCGAGGTGGAAACCCAGTGTCCCCCGGGGTGAAGCCACCTAAACCGGCAAAACCCCCCACCTTTTCCCCCCCTGGTGGGGGGAAACCAAAAAAAGGGAGGTAAACGCCCCCTACTGAGTTGGACTGCTGCGCTCAGAAGTGCGCCACTGACTAAAAACCTGGCCGCTGTAATAAGTGCCCGCAACTGCGGAATGAGGAAGGAGGAAAAAACCTGCTAGCCGAAATGCCCAGAGGATGTTTCCCCTTGGGTGAACCCGGGGGAAAAAGGAAAGGGCGCTCCCCACCGGAGGAGGACAACACCACCCCCAGGAGCGACCCCGATCAGCACCATCCTCGCCGGAAAATCCCTCTGCTACCGTTTCCAAAAGAGAAGGTCCTCTAGCCCCAAAATGTCAAAAAAAAACGAGCAGTCCCCGGGGCCGGGGCCAACACCCAGGAAAAAGACTCTTCAGGCCCCTCAGACTGGAACCGCAGGGTTTTTTTTGGGGGGAAGACCCACCTGTTTCCCCATCCTGGACGGGGTCGCAATCCCTCCCTGCTGGGACACTGGATCTCAGGGACCCTCATACCTGAGTCCTGTATAATAAGTTTTGGTCCATGGACATCTCCAGCCCCCGAGCCCCGACTTTGCTGTTTTATGCCTCTTAAAGGTCTCCCCGTTTTAAATACCAGCCAAAACGGGACATAAAGGGTGGGCGAGTGGAGC